>JAODGC010016440.1:0-48685 GCA_027574925.1 Ecitoglossa quadriceps | reverse complement strand
CGGTGCGGTAGGCACGCAGAGCATTAACTACACCAATTGATAATTGTAATTTGTGGAATAGTTGTAGTCACGCATCCGATAAATTACATTTTTGCAAAACGCGCGCCGAAATAATTGCAAGTAATTACAGCATAAACTTTCTTCGGTTTACTTTACCTATTTCCCATCGTTTGCGCTCGTTGTCAACGACTTCCTCCAATTTTCGCTCGAAAGAAGCAGAGAGTTCGCCAAGTGATCTTGGTGATATTATTATAAGGTTCTAAGGTTTTAATATCGCAGTACATCTTTTGCTAGAGCTTCCGAGACATTCACGTCCCACCGACTCGCGGTTCTATAAAAACGCAGCCAGGCAAGGCGTAGGGAGACATTGCGCTTCCTTTATCACTTACTTTCCCCAATTACACCCTAATTGGTTTATTTAGAGATGGTGCGCGGGTGTCAGGCGCGTCGTCGCAGAAGACAATCGTTCGTTAGGAGCGTTTCTTAGGCGAACACGCCTGGATAGCATGGAAAATCGACAGGAACAAAAACTAACATCCGAGTCTTCGCCGGGAGGAAGAGCGAATGCTGAATAAAATTGTAATAAGCTGATGTGACGGTCTCTAGACATGTCTAGACCGAATAAAGTCACGTCTTTTACTGCGTAATTTTCCTCGTGATATGTGCCTCGAAATGGATCTGATCGTAACTGGCAAAGTATACAAATAGAAAAACTAGTAGGCCACAAAGAAGATTTTTACACCCTCGCCAATCCCAATGGATTTTTGTCTTGATTATTTGTGTTTATCATAGGCGAGGCACAAACGAGACGCGTCTGTGACAAGTCGTGTCACGGCAACTTAGCAAAGTCTTACAAATTGGCTTACCACGCACAGCAACTCGAAAGTTCATTATTAATTTATGTAATAGAGTACTTAAATTTACGCAGCGTGCGACTTTCAGTCTTGATGAAGTTGTTGTTGGCAACGCGCACACTTGCAACAGATCTATAACAAGTAGGTGGGTTGGAGCGTAAAATGATGTCGAAATTTGCTAAGTTCAAAATGCGTAATCATTGTGAGTGAAGCTTTTATGTTGCTAGCAGTGAAATGTGCACTTTGTGCATTTCTCTTGGAGTTGCTGCAGGACTACGAGGACCTGCGGTTGAATTAGGAGCAGAGTATATTATGTATCCGGTTGTTGCAACGATGTAGATGTAAATTAAGTGTAATTAGTGGGGAATGCTAATATTCGCAAATTTCGCGTATGCAATAATACACGTTGATGGCGGTGAAGACAATGTTCTATTCAACGTACATTCTATACGAATGCTATTCCGGCTTGCTTCAAGCTGAAAATTTCAAATGAGATGTTAGTACAATGAAATTACCGAGTAAGTAATTCAAGTGCTGCAATTATTTGAAGTAAAATAATTTGGCATATGAAGTTGAATGAGCTGTAGGTTCGGTTGGCAGATGTTTTAAGAGAGGCGGATTCAATAGATAATGGAATCTTTGTTTAACAGGATCATTAGTTTGGAAAATTATACGTAATGTTGTTGCAAAACTACATATATGCATGCCACGTGCTGCTTACGTTGCTTGACATAGGCTGCGCCAGCCTGAAATTCTCGCGTGTTTGCTTCCTCCCCACTTTTACGCCATCTATTTAAAGATGTCACATACCAAACACCGGTGCATTCCTTGCACAACTGCCTTGGAGTAACAACCTTGTCTCATATAAACGTTATTCACATATTAGATTATCAAAGGAATCGGCATCACGTAGTGTAAAAAAAATTGCTAACATTGCAAAACATGAGTCTTAACTCATTCCGGAATATATTCCTCGAGTGGTTTAGTTATCATTTTTGTGCAATCTACATTTGACTCTAGCCTACCTTCCACCAAAAATTGCGTTCGTCGAGTTCCATCCTATTATAATTCCGAAGTCTTCAGGGGCGAACGGCAGCATTCTTGAATTTCCCACGTGACCTGATAAATATCTGTTGGCTATTGGTTTATGATGATAGTCCTCGGAGGACCAATTCCGAGATGCACAGCATTCTCCGCTTGTTCAATTTTTTCGTGCCAGTGCGCCCACATAATACATATTTAAATTTCACGTTCCAAGGCATTGCGCGTATGAGGCATGCAGGAATAAATTTACATTAAAGGATATGGCATTTGCCCTCAGCCGCAATTTGTTACCTGATTCCTCTTGCACAAACAGAAATTTTCTATTGCCACCCACCGGCCAATTTTACAACCTTAATGTTTCATATTGCAGGCAGCGCGATGAAAGATACTTTTTGGGGGGGTGGCGGCTTGTGGTCAAACAAGTGGAAATGTTTTAGTTTATTGCCGGTGAAATTGAGTAATTCCATGCCATCGACGGCTAACGGCCAGCCATTTTCCACCAACGCTGGCGAGGAAAAACTCGCCGCGTGCGAGGTCACGTGAAGAGCGTAATGCTTGTGGTGGCTGTCGCCTAATTGACGCTATTCAGTGACGAGCCGTGATTAACTTAATTGGATTGCACACAAAGAGCATGCCCGCCGATTGGCAATAATGCGGATCTCATCCTCGGCGGTCTACTTACAAGCTGCTAACCGCCCGCGCCGCTGGCGACATGGTGTACCTGCGCGGATAGGCGGTGGCCGGCGTCCTGAGGGTAGATATTATTGTTTGTGGTGTGCGTACACTGCAGCATTCAAGTGGCGCAGAGATGAAAGTTCACTAATTGCCAGGCTTTCTCGCTTTCGGCTAGGGTATTGCAATTTGCCACAGTTGGTTAATTGCTGCATTCAGATTTGGCAATGAATTTAGGTTAATGAATTATGCGATTGAGTTGGATTTGGTTAAGAGTATAAAAATAACATGATCTAAAAAAATATATTGATTTTTATATTTGATATATTTTTATTCTTCTTATTTTACATTTTGTTTGGAAGGAGCACCTAAATAAGTCATAAATTATAATTTTATTACTTTTACGAGTTTTGCTCCAAATAAAATTCATTCACGTTAATTTTATGTCACATTTTCATTTGTTCGTTAATTGTTTTTTTGGAACACTCTATAGTAATTATAAATCAGCAACTTCTTTTTTTCTTTCTTTGAAAATACAGTTTCTTCATGCCCAAGTCTTTTAAATAGTCGTCATATAAAAGAAGAAGAAGAACTTTTTTCGTGCTTTTTTTATTATTTCTATGTAGTTTAAGTACCTACCCCGCTCATTCACAATATTATTTCAACACAATAAATGTTTTTGTGTGACTTTTTCAATTTGCAATAAACTTTTTTAATAACGTGTATAAACGCACGTATTCGGTTTGCAACTTTGCAGTTGCCTTCCATGTCGCCCGCAGAAAATCGCGCTCCAAATGAAAATCCCAAAAAAGAACCGCCTCTCTGTGTATTTGGTGGTGGAACAGAAAATAAAAAATGTCTGCACGTAATCAAAGGCGTCTTCAGATTAAATCTACCATTGTTGCTTGTTGCCGGCTGTAGTGGCCGACATAATATTTAATTATAAACAATATGAGTATAAATACAGATTCCTGCCGCCATTTCGGCAATAAGCACATCCGCCGTTTGCAAACACGCCGCCGTCCGCATGTTTATGAAGGCGTATCACGAAAATCGCAGCTAGGCTCTGGTTATTTGCACTGGAAGTTTCAACATGTTTGAAATTATTACTATGTGCACACGGCGGGCATCCAGCTTTGAAATATGTTTGTGAATTAAATACACCGCTTTTCATATTCTATGTGCACCCCGTGATGGATTAGTCAATTAAGACGCATTAATTCTCGTATTCGCAAACCTGCTTTGTTGCGGATTATATTCGGCGGAAATTGATATAAAACTGAATTATTGGGAAATGCACGCGCGTTTGTGCAGGATTAGCACAACCCCGAGTTGAGCAGGAGTCAGCTGTGCCATCCTCTACTGTAGTGTTTGCCAAGTTGCGGCAGTAGTGGTAAAGTCCGCACCGGAAATAAATCCTTAACTTAAGTAAGTAAACCACGTTCGAAAATGCGGCGGCAGGTAGGGCGATAAATTAGCAAAGTTTAGCCTTCCGCTTCACACTTATCTACATCGTGTATATCATTGATTTTCTTCGCGAATTAAAACATACTGGTGTCAAGTTTTTAATTATGAAACTTGCGACCAGCTCGTGCAAGTTATTCTTTGGCGCATGCCGGCGATCATTTCACATTGTGCCAAGTTTTTAACGACGATGCATTAATGGTACCGATGTCGTAGCAACAATTATGTATGCAAAAAATTATCGCTCTGCTGGAGTGAAGGGAGGAGAGCATTGTTTCATCCCGCATGTGCTCTAGGGAGACGGGGAGGATCCATTATAAATCACTAAAGAAAATTCGTGCTTACATAATTTTCAGAATTCTCGGTGTCATTTTTCATTGTGTCCGCGATGCGCGTAATAATTTATCTACCCGGATCGGTCTTGTTGGACCAGTTAAAACCTAGTTGGAAAGTAATTTAAACTTTAATAATAATAATAAGTTTCTTTTAAAGTCAAAGGTTGCGCGCTAAGGAAGAAACTCTGCACGGATTTCTAATGCGACAAAAGTTTCAATTCCTCTGCTTTAGCCATGATAAAACTATGTCGCTGAAAGAAATTTCTTGCGCAAACTATTTTTCATTTTCCGTTGTTGTCGTCCTTGGACACTTTCACGCCAGGCTTGCGATTGTGGCCTTGCCTGAAAATATATTTTGATTAGCCAAGTTTCTTTTTTGCTTAGATTGTCCTTTTTGCGTAGTGCCACTTGAATTTGCCATTCGGCGTGTACTTATTTATTGTGCACTTCAGGTCGTTTGTCCTCGCATCGTGGGAGGCCTTTGAAAAGGTCTTCTCAATGCTGTTGAGTTATGGCTAAAGTGGGTTGAAGTGTGGATGTAGCAGAATGTTGGAAGTCCTTAGCGCCTTGCTTTGGCAACGCATATAAATTTTAGTCCTCGGGCCGTAATTGCTTGCCAAATAATGTCCAGAGGCTTTCTGCTTGATTACGAACCGATGGGGTGCCAATAAGGCGCAACAACTGCAAGAGAGACGTAAAGAATTAATTTCACTTTGTGCAAGCTAACATTTTCTCAGTCATTTATTTGAATGAAGGATTGAAGGAGAAGAGATATGTAAGAAAGAAATTTAAGTGATTTCAACTTACAACTTTTTCGTATTCGTTCGCTCTTTGTTTGCTTTTTGAGAAGTTCGTAACTTATGTGGACAGTTACCCTGGGATGGTGTTACCCACGATGTGAAAACAGAGATAATAATTTATAGCACATTTTTGTCTCGACGCGACGGCGGCAGCAGCGGCAGCGCGTCGGGAAGGAAATAATCTTCAACCATCATTCACTTTGATCAGTCGGTGGACATTTTTAACGCTACTGCTCGTCACCCACCGCATGCAGAGCGAATGCAAGACTTTTTGCATTGGATAATGTAAGTGCGCGTGTTGCGTGCTTTGGGAATGGGGGCAGGAAAAGACATGCAAGCCAACACTACTGCCGGCATTCGCAAACGCGGTCACGTCCTAACGGGGGCATTTTCTTGGCCTCCAACATCTGTCGTGCGCAATTAGGATGTAGTAATCGGGCGACGGGCGCACATAATTAGGACCACAGAAAAAGTTAATAAAATGGGATATTCCTCTTTGTCGTCGTTTCGTACGAAACTGTCACTTGCACCGAGAGGAAGTTGTTTGGAAAAAATAGGGAGTCTAGAAGTAAAAGGAAGCATGTTTTGATTTGTTTGGACTTGTGTATTTTTCATTTACACTTCAATTAACAAACACTGTGAGTGCTCCAGATGAAAAATAATCTGTCTCGCTATGTGTGCATTCGAATTTGTTTGATGCACATTTCGCCTGCAATCCACACGTTTTGTAATACATGAATTTCCTGCGCCGCATATCGACGACGAGCTTAATTTCCTGTCGAATCATCGCCCAGGTCCACATTCCGGGCGTCTGTGCAGAAAAGTCGGGCAGGCGATAAACGAGCCATTTTTTGCCTTCGGCGGGGACGCCTAGGTTGTCACTTCAATATCTCGTGCGGAATTTATGTTTTATGCGCCGATCCTGCCGAGGCATTATATTGGTATTTTTATATGGTGCCGGCAAGTACGATCAGATCCGCATCCCGGTTCAATTCCCGCACAGATCGACCGGGTAGATGCGCTACCGATTGAAACATACCCTACGTCCTAGGTTGATGGTTTGCATATGGCTTGTCAGTACACAAATACCACGCTTCCGACACACAATACAACTTCTTTTGATCACGCCCGCCAGTCGACATCAATGTTCATGAGATGTGCGTTTATCAATGGGCCTTGCCGGCGTATTGATTTTCAATCTGTGGTGGATACATCGCCCGCCATTTAGCATGCACTGAAATATAGCGAAGCATTTTTTTGACGCACCACCTCGGAATAGAGTGCTTTTTACGTTGTGTAAATGTTCTCAAAGAGCGCGGAAGCAATGTTAGCGCAACATGCGGACATTGAGGACACTTGATTGTAATTAAAACCATCGTTTCGTGCAGTTATGCCATACAATCGTGTTTTCCAAGCAAGCACTCGAAAGAACAATGTGCGTTTGAAACAATATCACCTCCACTTGAAATAATTAGAAAACATTGCCTTTGATATAATGCACGTGGCTAATTAACGAATTAAAGTTTTAATTTAATCTGCTAATTAAAGCGATTTGAGCGCCTTCTTTGGCCGGCAGTGTTGAGATGCATCATGCCAGAGCAATCCGGGTACCTTTTCTAAGCGCCACTTATGCATTTACCTTGTTCGTATATAGCAATCGCTGCTTTAATTAGTTGAGTCTTATGCCATCGCACCTGGTTGCTGCAGTTGGTGCCTCAGAAACGTCGACGTAATTATGGCAATTTCATTACATTATATAACAATGCATGATGGCAATGCTTTAAAATTTTCCGTTCGGAATTGGCGATCTTACATAGTGCTGGCATGAGCATCATTGAATACTTAAATTTAATAATGATCTTTATAACGAAGGCTAATTATGGTAATGTCATCTGGTCTCACGTGCATTGTTTTCAGTGCGTCTTGCAAATTTGATTTGATGATGATAGATTTGGATAAATTGCAAATATCGCAGAGTGTTAATTTTTATTTGTCTTCTACTTTTGCGGTAAATTGAAGAGTAGACGTTGATTGTACAGTAAATAAAGTTTGGGATGCGCTAGTAATATAGAAAATGATCAATAAGTTTGTAACATTGTTGAGCACCCATTGATTGATCTTGAAGTTTTATTGACACAGCCATTAGAAAATATCTGAATCTTTTTCATTCTTAATGGAAAAGTTAGATTTTTATACGAAGCCCTTGTAAAATTGAAGGAATTCAAGGAACTGAAAAGTTATATTGGGGAAAGGTATATTTGAGGTAACACCTAGAAAGCTTTCAAGGTGATACTTCAAACTTACTGCTTGCAACATTTTACTAATTTCTACATAAATTTTCAGATTCATAAAGCAAATTTATTTAGTTGGTCACATGTCTTGAATTCTGTTCCTTGAAATTCACATCTATTTCACTTCTTCCTAATGTGCACAATTTTAGGGCCCAACATTAACTCAATATTTAAATCATTTTCTATGGTCCCGCAGTCTTCTTAGATTTTCAAATGCCTAATTAGAATACCTGTGCACCGGTACGCTTCCATTATTATTACGGATTACACGAAGCAATTACATTTGCAGCAACACACGGGTTTCAAAGCAACGTCGACTGGTGTTTTAGCCGTGCATGAAAGCAGGGAGACATCCTTGCGCCTTCAATGCCTCCGTACGCCACACACGAAGAGACACAACAATTAAGCTCCTCCATTAATTGATTAATTACGGAATACCAATTAGGTTCACAATATGCGCCTAATTGTTGTTTTCTGCATCTGCCCTAACAACCAGCGACGTTCTCTCAAGCATGTTGGTACAAATGACGCGCTTTTTTGTTGTTCGGTCAACTGAATTGTAATTTTTGCTCGTCGAATTGCCTCCGAAAATATCAATTTTGTGCTTGCGTGAATCTAATATCCAGGGGACTACAAAAGTACGTCGTAAATTGTTCGGATATGATGCATGTGTGTAGATAGATTGCCATATATCGGCTCAGATTTGAGATGTAATTGAATGCGCTGCGGATACTTTCATTTTAGAAATTTAACTAAACATACCACTCAGAGTCGCCTACTGTCATATGTAGACTAGTTTTTATCGCATCGCATACGATGTGCTAGAAGCTGTGACTAAAATAGAAAATTGCTTGTTAAGAACCACTGCGCTGTAATGATGTCGTCCACACAAGGTGAATAGTAATAATTGATTTAATGCCATGATTGATGTATTATTTGTTCCTCTACTTCCGCCGCTACTTCAAATCTCTCTACGAATTAACTTCGAATGAAAAATCTCTTACTTTCGACACTCTACAACACTGCTTTAGAAATAAATATTGGGAAACGTAGTTTTCTAAATTCTACGAGAGGAATTTTTTTTCCAATTCGTAAAAATCAAACTGAGAATATTACATAAATTGGTTGCAATAAAACAACATCATGCAATTTGCTCGCGGAGCTTGCAAACACAAATATGCAGCTTAGCAGCAGCCGCTATGAATAATTAACAAACGATGAGTCATAAATATTTATTAAATCTGCTTTGTGCTCATCCAATGCGGCTTTGCTGCATTTTTTTTTTTTGCTTTTTCGATTTTCGATGCGGATTTCTCGTTATCCCGCTGCTCGTTTTGCTGCATCGATACACATTGGTGTCTCGTCCAATCTCTAAAGCGGTTGCTATAGATTCATGTCGATTAAGACTAATTACCGAGTGATAAATTTGGCTATCCGGCACCACTCTCTTTTCGGACGTCCATTCGCATGCATTCGTCTAGAATTGGGCAAAGGATTTTCGATTGGATTTTCTAAATGACGTAAGGCGCTTAATTAATATATGTACGCATGGATATACTGAGATTACTGGCAGAAAGTATTCGGATGTGTTTACATTTTACAGTTCTCGAAATGGTTTTCACATTTGAAGCGCGTATTAAGTTGGAATTAATTTTAATATTGAATGTATTTGTGTTTACACGGCATTGCCAATGGAAAATGCGTCAAAAATAACACCAAAATATTCATATGTTTACAATGTTCAATAATATATCACTGTTATTATATTTATTGGGCGCATTCCCTTTGCCTGCTCGACGGTATTAACCGTGAGTTATTTCCGTAATTAGTACAGTGGCATTATTTGATATTACTATATGGTAACAATTCACATGTTTTGGAAATATCAATTAGCTAGCATTTTCGGCACAATTTATTTATAATTGCCGCGCCGCCGGTGCATTAGCCAAACTTTTAATTTGGGTAATTTGTGTGTGCGCGTGTACCGAATTAAAACGGATGATATTCGCCCAAGTTTCGGCATGCTCAGGGAGCAGTAATAATGGGTTTCGAGTTGTGATTTTTAGTAATGTTTTAATAATAGTAAAAGAAAGTGCACGATGGTGAGGAGTATATAAGCGCGTGACGCTCGTTCCGAAATCAGAGCGATACCAAACCTCCAAGCATGAAGACGATTGTAAGTATGCACCTGGCGTCTTGTTATACCTCGGACCACTAGCATCTAAGTGCACTTTAATAATAATTCCGATTGCAATTTTAGTTGATTATTAGCGTCGTTGGCTTGTGCTCGGCTCTAGCCGCGAATTCCCAAAAGGAGTCGCTGGAGAGCAACTTGAAACCGGTGAAGCGTAGCTTTGCTTTAGGCGATCATGCGGAATACGGCGGCGGTTGGAGCGGTGACTTTGGCAGCAACCACGGCTGGGATGATGACCACCATAATGACCACGTTCATGAACACGTCAAGACCCAAGTAGTGACCAAGAAAATCCCAGTGCCATACACTATTGAGAAGCACGTGCCCTACACTGTGGAAAAGAAAGTCCCGTATGAAGTCAAAGTCCCAGTGCCACAACCCTACACTGTCGAGAAAAAAGTCCCATACCCAGTGAAGGAATACATCAAGGTCCCATACTTTGTACCTCAACCATACGAAGTCATCAAGAAGGTGCCTTATGAAGTCAAGGTCAATGTACCACGTCCTTATGAAGTCAAGGTCCATGTTCCCAAGCCCTACACTGTTGAAAAGAAGGTCCCGTATGAGGTGAAAGTACCAGTCCCAGCGCCATACACTGTGGAGAAGAAGGTACCCTATCCAGTAAAGGTTGAGATTCCAGTACCAGCTCCTTACACTGTTGAAAAGAAGATTCCCTATGAAGTCAAGGTTCCGGTTGATCGTCCATACACTGTGCACGTGCCAAAACCATACACCGTCACTGTTGAGAAGCACGTGCCGTACCCAGTTGAGAAGCCAGTCCCGTATGAGGTTAAGGTTCCAGTTGACAAACCGTACCCAGTTGAGGTGCCCAAGCCAGTACCTGTGGAGGTGAAAGTGCCAGTGCCACAGCCTTACACTGTCGAGAAGAAAGTGCCTTATGAGGTTGAAAAGCCAGTACCGTACCCAGTCAAGGTGCCAGTCGACAAGCCTTTTCCAGTCGTAAAGGAGGTTCCATTCAAAGTAATCAAGGAAGTTCCATATGCCGTTAAAGTGCCAGTCCATGTTCCACTCCATCATGAACACCACGAGCACGTTGAGCACTATGACAATCATCATGATCACCATGTAGATCTTCATGATCATCATATCGATCATCACGTTGAGGAGGTGCACCATCATGACGATGCATGGAAACCATCTGCGTCTTCTTATTCAAGCTCCTCGTTCCATGCAGCTCACCATCACTAATTTACGCGTCGTTAATTTGACTTGCATCCTCATATCACTTTTTTGTTGATCATATGGAAAGAAAAGCAAAACCATACATTTGAAAATGCGCTGTGCTTGTTAAACATATTGTTCACCCATTCTTGTTGCTATTTTAATAAATATTTAAATGTATATGAATGTTTACAATTGATGCATATGGAGAAAGCTTTATTTTATGCCTCTGTTTTGTTATTACTCAATCGGAGTGAAGCATTCTCCACTTTTAACTGGTGCAACCTGGCAATATATATGAAGTAATACGCTTACTTTGCTTTGGAAGATTTAGATGTCTCATGCGAGCAAATTACGACACAATATGTGAAATTAAGCTGAGTGTGGAGAAAGGAAAAAAGCATTCTGCCGCGCTTTATTCCACATAAACAACTGTCCGACATACTATTTTTTCATTATACGCAATTAAAACCATCCTCGGGGTGCACTATAATATGTACCATGTATATATTTTTTTCTTTCTTGCTTAATTAAATCAACGTCGGAAAAGCGCGCAACTCCCATAGTGGCAGCCGAATTCGTAGTATCCGGCGGTTTTATGCGCAAGAAGATTGAAAATTGTCCCGCAGCTCTTTGAAATCGAAATTCTACGGGGTTATTTATGACCGCATTCACTTTGTCGCACCGCATCGCAAATTAGTCATTAACACGGTCTAATTGCCTTCTTCGGAAATTCATCCAGTGCTAAAGTATCGCCCACAGTATTTTATATTTCAACCACACGCGTACATCACACCAAAACAAGACTAAATTCATTGGCCTCTAACCAGCGATGATGAAAAATTTACAAGCAAATTGTATGTAAATTGGTAATGAAACTAAAATTGACTGAAAGTTTTCGTGCTTTGTAGCACGCGCGCTGACTCGGTCTCCTCGTTTGGCGTAATTTGTATTCTGGCGTATAGTTTGTTGCTGGTCGGCGTCGTTGTGTTGAATGTCGGCTGCTCTGAATATTTTAAAATGCTTCATTACCCATCGGCCAACCGCAGGCGTCTTTACGCGCGTCGAGCGGAAGCAAAGCACGCCAAATGTTATCGGATTACATAAATAGTTCACTTTAAATGTTTGTCATTAACATTGCATTCACGATGTGCGTTATTTGTTGCAGGTGAGTTCCAGTCGAGGCATCATTTGGACGTGATGCGGGCCACGAAAATCAACAATTTGACAGTATGCGAAAGTTGGCTGAATGATGACTATCCTTGCATTGTGTGCTCAATGCAGGTGGACACAAGCAATCTTGCTCTTGACATATTAAAGAAATGAACACATACTAGCGAAAACTGGCGTGCGACAGACAATTATTTGTTTAGTCCTTTGGGGTAAAGAGGTTTTCATGCTGGCGGTGTTGACTCAGAACAGGTAATGCACTTTGTAAGTGCGAATTTAAGTGAATTGCGTTGATGGGTTACCGCGAAATGCATTACGTGACATTTTGTGAAAGTTGTGGTGAAATAATCTCGTAAATTGTATAAGCAGAACACACAATTAATTTTGATATGAGTTAAAATTGAAAGCATGACTTAAAAGAAACAATATAACATTATAGACATTGGCGTAATTTACGCATCCTTTCATATTCACTGATGATGTATTTGAATTTTCTGCTTAAAATTACTTCAAACGTAAATTACTAGATGTCCCAGCATGTCACTATTGCTTCATTTATTCACGTCTTGTTTACATTCTAAATGTTCGCAAATCGGGTCGAGTATTATGCATTTTTTGCTCCCAGAGATGCGTTAGAATTGTTGTTATTCGCAGCAATGCGTGTTCAAGGTTGATCGAGGGTCTAGGCAGCGCTAGGTCAAACGTATGTGCAATGGGCTGCACTATTGTAAACATTGGAATTACGCAGCAGATAAATAGTTTATGTGCGTTCCAGTAACTACTTAAGTTAATATAATTAGATTTATTTAAATTGTGAACAGTAATTTGGGAAGAATATTTTTGTTGGGAAATTTGTTTCGTGCTGAAAATGAAAAACAGCAGTTTTCATATTTCCTTCGGAAACTATATAAGTAAGGTAGGTTTGTAATTAGATTTATTTACAATTATTATTTTGACTTCAGATAATATATATTACTAGTTCCTGCTTCTAATACATATGCCAGCTCCTGCAACGAATTATTAATTAAATCAATAATCTATTTTCTTGTTGCTATTGAACCGTCGTCGTTCTTCTAATCACCTGTCAAAAGTCGGTAATATTTACATCCGTTTGCTACTACCTCTTTGAAATACATAAATTTCCGCCCTCAAAACTCGTCTACCACTGCTCGCGAAACTGCAAATTACTGGAAAATATCATTAAGCTATCATCTCAGCACAACTTTTATCTTAGCAGTTTCGCCAATAAAACGCTTAAAGTTGGAGATTAAAATTTTAATGAACTCAATGCATAATATATCGTGCTATAAATTCAGTTTGTGTTGCATTAAGCCATCACAAACGTGCGCTCCATACTTTAAAAGTTCTTGATTGTAATTATTATAAGTGTGCTGAATGCCGAGCTGAGCCGGCGATGAAGAACTCACAACTGCTGCGAAAGTAGGGCCTCAGGTCTACAAAAACAGAGCTGGGTTAGTTGTGACAGACAGTATGTGGTGTTTGGGTTCAGGCTATTTCTACATTTTGTTAATATGCGATCGTCAATGGGACATTTTCGTTTGTGCTTCAAAGGTCCCAATTGGAATCTAAGATGGTCATGTAATGTGATGGGTAAGACGCGTTCGACTACGTCAAGCGTCTGTTGGTTTAGGGCCATAGGGTCATAGTAAATTGTAATATTATATTGTCGGTGTATCCTAGGAGACGATAGCAATGTTAAATCGGTTGGGTTTGACTTATTAACGCGACAGGTAATGAAGTGTGGTAGCTGAGAAAGTTTTAATTGCATCTGGAATGCGCTGAATGCCAAACATAGCCAACATTTATTTCCTTGGGAATGAATGTTGTATTTGTTATTTTGCAATTTGAGTAACCTTTTAGCCTCCTAATGACCTGACCCTCTGTTGAGATTTCCCCGCACGTATTTGTCCCTCGGAAATCACCGGATGTCCAACAACCGCACTGCGAGGCGCAGGACACTCGGGGACATTAAAAACGCGCGGAAATGTGCTCGGAAAAAATCCCAGCACGCCGTTTGCGGATGTCTTTTTAAAAACATCGCGCCCATCGCCCATTTTAGCGTTATTAACGAGCGCAACGGCTCTAAAAACAACGCGTCCATTATGCTCAAGTAAAATGAAATTAGCGCCGCGCGAGAGTGCCTGCAACCCCTTAATGTCCGTGCAGGTGGCGGGCGCGATTCCGGGGCAGCGCTCAAAAGTGCGCGCTACCGCCGCCACCGGCTTTAATTAGCGGACGCTTTATTGCGACTACAAAGTAGCGGATGACCGTTATACAAGTTGCGAGCGACGGACGTGAATATGCCAGACTGGAACGGAAATTTATCATAAAACTCGTTCTGGTAGATAATGGAAGCACAAGTAATTTAATTGTGCACAAAACAAAGTTTCTATTCGACATCTAGTAGGTGCAATTAATTTGCGTTGTAGTTTGACTTTATTTACTTGTGTATAGTGTGACAGAGGCGGAGGGTAAATGTTCATATTTATTCATATTTGATGCCAGCGTTAATTCGGTCAGCAAACTTGATCTTTGCATTAATTAATAATGTATTACTCAATTAAACTGAAACGCACGTTCTGTCTCCAGTCCGAGAGACTACTAGCAACTTCGTTTTCGAAAAGTTTTGCGAGCGCGCTGGGCGAACACATAATGATTATAAACTATCAATTTATATTTCATGCCCTTGCGCACTTCAAACACATATCTAATTCATGGCTCGTTGCTCGTCCATCTGCAGTCGCAAAGTTTCATAACTAATTCGAATGTGTAAATTAGATGCGGCCTAATGGATTAATTCGTCGCCTCGCTGACTATATTATTTGCAACTTCAGCAAAACATTAAAAATCTAATTTGCGTCTTAAGAAACTACTAGCACAGTAATTGGGCTCTTTTAGCCCATTTTTTATAGTTCATTGTATCAAGGATTTTATAATGTTTGGTATACAATGTTCAAAAGAGTTGAAATTGTCAAAATATAATATAAAAATTCACTACGATTGCGATATACCTTGGGGAAGTTTAATTTCTGTAAAACTTTAGATCTGTAGAGAACAATAAAACAAAATCACTTCATTGTCTCAACTTCCCCAAAGACTTAATCAGTAGGGAATTTCCACGACCATAAATTCATCACGAATACCTGCCCAAACTCCAGGATGGAATAGATCTTAATCCACAGGGTAAGAATTACAAAGTTTTGTGACCGCGTCTAGTTTGCATTCGAACATCCCGAGTGTATCAGAGTTCAGCCTGGTTTAACATCTTCGAATGCACTCGAAAGGATCGTAGAGAATATTAAGATATTAATGCGCACGCACTAATCCCAAAGGATAACTCACCCGGCAGAGAATGGAAGATGAAAAGTGTATTTCCACATTCTCGATCACCTCCAGCCATCCAGTCGGCTGTTCAAAGGACAATTCTCAAATTGAGGTGTAAAGTTGTAAAAGCCACCTTTGTCTTCATCTAAATAGCTTGTGGCTTATTTCAGGCGAAGCAGGCAATGAAATCGGAATTACATTTGAATCAAAGCAGGGTAATTGACAAATCCTGTGGACTAAAAGTTTTAATGAAATGTAATCCGTTGTGCTGTGGGGTGAAATGTATACTTCGTTTCATCCTTTGAAAAGTACATACTTACCTCTTAAAGGCAGCAGTATTTGAGTGCATTTCATTGCTTTTGCTAGTTTTATTTGCTTGTTTTGTTTTCGTTGTTGTTTATTTTCTTGAATGTTTGGAAACGATTACAAAAGGTTTAGCTTCTGGAAATTATTGCCGCACACTACAGGATCGAATTTAACTCTGTATTTATTGGAATTCGATGAAAAAATAGCATGCTCACAGTGCAATCAAAGCGACACTATGCAATTAAAAATAGTTTATGTCCCACCGCAAACAAGACACAATTTATTTAAGAACCAATTTTTGGAAGATAAACGACCCAATCGCGTGTTTCTATCATTATTGTAATGCGGGCAAATTTATCGCGCGTCCAGAAAAATACCACAAGATATAAAATGTGGCGGTCGCACAAAAACACCCAGATATAAACTTATTCGAGCCGATGTCGGGGAGTGTCGAGAATGTCGGCCGTCATCTTGGAATGCGCACAGTTTGTTTTCCCCGGGACGCGGACGTGCAGTAAAGGCATTCTCGGCTGCTGCAAAGTGTGAGGGGCATAAAATTTAATTTTCCAATTGGTTTCAATGCCGGATAAGAATACGAAAATAACCAGGGATCTGGCGGTAACGATGCTGTTGTGCTGTGCATGTGGACAGTTTTCCACGTGGCAATGTGTCGTGGTTGAACGTGTTGGTTTCTTGATGCTCGCGGACTGGAAGATATGGGCGGAAAAGCGCGAGTAAACAATTTCAACCAGTCACTATGACGTCGCATTAAGACTTTCCTAAATGTACCATATATATATATTTTTTTTTCAAACTACGAGAGTGCAACAGTCACCTGCTCCAGTTTCTTTTCCGCATGGTTTGGGGATTGTTGTGTCATTCCCGCCCCTTCTTGGCCTAAAATTTGTTGCTTTTAGTACTTGCTACAACTGTAATCTTCTTTGTTGCACCAGTTTTTGGCGTGTTAGTTCCGTTGGAAAGTGCGGGTCTTCCTCACCCTTGCCGCCGCCCTCCACCTAAATCTACGGAACTGTAAACTCTAATAATTACTATCTGCTTCCGTAAAGATATTTGCATCCGGGTTATTCACGGACGTGCATTTAGTTTTCGCAAGTTCGACGAAGCGCCACAGAAGCACCATGGGACTGCAGTGGAGCGGCGGCGGTGTCGGCGGCGGCTGCAAAAAAGTAAATGCTCCACGGTACCTTGGCATGGCAGCGGATTTATGTCAACGTACGGCGATTCGTATCCGAGGGAATAAGCGAATATCTTGGCAGAAATGCGATTCTGGTTTGGCTTATTGTCTAACATGAATATTTGATCTTCATTCGGCGCGTCCTTGCAGCGCTAAATTTTATTTCTAGTGGATATTCAAAATAAACATGAGGCGCCTCTTTGCCCACGCAGATCAGACCTGCGTCTAGTGAGCCCAGTCATCCCAGTTGTTGAATAATGCATAACGCGACTGCTAGATATCTGTCCATCGATCACCGGCCAATTCCTCTACAAAGAAATAGAGTTTACATATCATAAATATTACATTTTACCTTTCCGGCGTATGATTGCCTTTTGTCCAAAGAATACAATACAATGCGATATTGCTAGAGAACGTCGTACGTTTACATCGGGAGTATTTGGAGATGCTGGAAAAGGGAGGAGCGGAAATTTTATGTGATTGTAAACATTTTACTTCTTTTCAATTTAACCGGGAGTTGATAATATCCGGAAATTTTAGATTTACGAGAGATTTTATGCTGATGGCTTTAATATATGCGAGAACTACATGTCTATTATTTAAAAATATGTCAAGCCTTTTGATTGTAGATATAGAAAAACAAGTTTTCTAATGCTTTCATTATTTTATTCTCTTGCAGCCAACTAATATCAAAGAACTTTACATTGTTATTAATTCAGATATTAATAATAAGTTAATAAAAAAATATGTTTTTAGACTATTTTTGTAATTTAGTAACTTTCACATTATTTGTTCTCTAAAAAAAAAAAAGAAATAGTTACCTTCAGTTCACTTATATTCGCATGATTTTGCTGCACATTCAATAGTAATTTATTGCTTTTATTAACTGCAATCGCATGTTGTTTGGTAATTGTAACTTTTACGGTTTTTCCTGCCACTCAACATTAGCTTCTATTTCCTGCGCGCTTGGTGTTTTATCATCAACGCGTGCGACCGAATATCCCCAAGGTAAATAAACAATATGAAAACGGCATAACTTACATTTTGTCCGAGTGCTCAGCACACTGCAATGTACACATTCATTTTTCCCTCGGCGCTCTGCAAAGAAGGCACCACCTCCAAAAAGGCGAGAAATAAATTCAACAAAGCGCGCGGCCCTGCAAAAAAATAAAACGATTTATATGGGAATATGTATAGCGGGGCCACAAAATACCATTTGCATTCCATTTGTGTTATGCATATACCACTTTTATGTACAAGAGATATATTCGGGATTATTGTCTGGATTGCGAGCAGCAAAAAAGATGCACGCCGCACGGTAGTGGCGTAATAAGATTGTGAAATTTATCAAAAGTTGGTCGGACCAATGGGGGTGGGTGGGTTTGAATGTGCGCAGAGTGAAAAGAAAGTAAATCAGGAGGAAATTGTTCAAACAATGTACGTTTGCTTCTTAAATTCTATTATCTTCGGGTGTCTTCATTACTACATTAAATTCTCATTTCGGAAGGCGTCGCTGCTTGCTTTCCCAGTAGCTTTCGCCTGTTTGTTTCATTATTTCGACCAAGGGATGTATTTGCACTTTTATTGCATGCGAAGCATACCTCGGTGGTGTCTTTCGTTTTTGGGAAAATCGCTTAGAAAATTGCCCACCAAATTGAATAGCACATTGGGCATGAATATTACGGATGTCGCACGCATGAAATGGCTTTTTTATTAGAACATTAGCCAACTGACTTCTGCTAGATACCTGAGAGACTTATAACTTAGCATAATGATCGTTTGAATTATTTTTATAGTTTTGCACATTCTTACCGATAATATTCTACTGGGACTCTATGAAAGTTGGAGCAGACTTGCAGTCGACAGGTAACATGCTTACGTTTTTTTCATGTTATTCATTCGCTTGGAGAAGATGAGGAAAGTCGTCTTTCTAATGCAGCGAAATTTGTCCCAATACATAATAAATGAAAGCGATAAATTGCCACTAGAGTGGGCTGAGAATAGTGGTCGTTTTAAAGGTTATCGTGAACTGAGCACTCGGCTAAAGGATACCAGTAAAAACGACCGCAATTGATCTTTTTTCTCGTAATTTTTCTTAATAGAGGGGTTTTACTAAGATGGACCTAAAATCCTAAAGCCTGCAGACTTACAAAATCTCCACTTGCTTTAGACTTGGATTGATAAGTAGAATACAATAGTCTTGTAATACAAAAACTTTGTTTGGTATAAGCAAGCTGCAAAATGAAACGCTACATTCTTACGCTTATGAAATCCTTGTTGGAACGTAGAACATGAACTCTGCAAATGCTAGATATGAACAATGCAACAATGCAACATTTACAACTGAACGATCCCTAGCTACTCCCAGCAAAGGTCTTACTTTTTGCCATCGGTGTATTGTCCACCCTTTCATATTAGGATCTCATTTTTGCGGAAAACTTGTTTCCTTCTTGCCAGCATTCTTCATATGAATATCATCTATTCGAATGAATTAACTAAGCATGTTTCCTTCATAAAATCAAAGAAAAACATCAGACAAGGGGCGTTTGTAGCATCGACATAAATGAAGGAATTTAATTAGTCGTTTGCTATAATATGATAGAACCCAGAGCATACGAGCTTTTAATTTTTAATTGCCTTGTGAGTTTCATTGGAGTTTTAAAAGTACTAATTAGCATTACTAGCGGAAAGTTAATGAAATTAAAGCTTGCGGCAATATTCGCATACAGGCAAAATTTAACGCTCAGCGTGTGTGGTGTGATAAATATAAACTTGGGAGCCGTTACGGGATGATCATTAACTTTTAATCGCTTTGCAGCTAGTCTCAAATCATGTGTCTTTTACTTAAAAAACTGCGTGAGTTATTGACTGGGGAATTGGTGTAGTATAACTTTAGATTTTTTTAATGGGAATAAACAAAATGAATTTGCTGTGATGGGCTTCATACATAAATTAGTAGAGAGACATGTGCACTTGTTTGAGAAATGTGGCATTAATTTTATTTAGCAGTTATGGGAAATTGAACTACTTTGATTGTGTTGATTTGAGAAATTTGGAAACAAAAAGAATTTGGAACTATTCAATAGAAAAAAATTCCATAACTTTACTTGTACAATGAGATATAATTTATTTAAAAGGAGTTGATAATTTTTATTTCTCTACTCTTGGATTTACTTGGTTTGATTGAGAATAAGTTCCCTGGTGTCTGATACTTAATTATTTTTGCTCTAGGTACATTAATGTTCATTTATTCAAATTAATATTAATTTTGCTTTCCAATGGTTGAGGATATATTAATTTTTTTATAGGTGCTGATGATATTTTAATATATTAATGCCAATTATTAAAATTCTTTTCATTTTTCTTCCATGTTAAAATTAAGAATGCCTTCAATTTAGTATATTTTTACCCCTAGAAATAGTAACACAACGACAGCATTCAGTTTTTAAGCATAATTACTCATTTCGCTTCTTTCCTTTTCCATTTCTTCTGCCTCCTTCCCATATACAACACTGCGGCCCATATATTTACTTATGATTGCAACACGCGCCCTACGAATAAGTCAAGATGTTTGCGTAAGTGAGGAGTCGACAAGCTTTAGATCGGCTTGCTTATTATTATATTCAATTCGGGTAGCAAACGACATTACTCCGCGTCACGACGTCGCATTTACATCATGTACTCGCCGTGGAAATCAATCAAGAAATCAATGCACATGAATCCGATCATTCCGCTCCGCACGCCGTCGCTGAACAAGAGTGCAATTTGATTTTAATTTAAAGCGCACGGGAAAATTCGGCCAGGCAACGCCGGCGCGCACGTAGGGCAAACGGAAAAGTTTCTCACCATACGGCGCAAATAGTTTTCGCCGTTTCACTCGATTATTTCCAATTCCTTGCTTGAATTTTGCTAGCTTTAATTCGTTTAATGCATTTAGTGCGTTAGATGCTTTCAATGAGGAATGAAGGCTTTGTGAAAACATTGAGTTCCGGCACGGGACAATAAAATCATTAAACGTTTCAACATCGAGTTATAGCGAGAATCGAATGAAGCGATTAATCAAAGACTACCAATTTGAGTGGGGAATAGAAAACGTAATTAACAATCTTTCAGTGTGGATTGTCGACTAAAATATATCTCATGTACGAGAGCATAATGAAAATACTACAATTTTATAGGGTTTTTATTTGTTTGAATAAATAATGAATATGTTGCCGAGGTGTGCCAGATAGAAATTGAAAAATGCTAAAAATGTATTCAAGTTTATTTTCAAGCAGAGGTAAAATGTGGATTGCGTCGGACTTTTCATTAGTTTTGTTTCTATGTTGGTATAATTCATCTTGCGATGGGAATGAAAAGTGCCAGATCGAAAGTAAAAGAATCCAACCATTCAATTCACGGAGGAAT
The DNA here is from genome assembly GCA_027574925.1 of Ecitoglossa quadriceps. Lineage (NCBI taxonomy): Eukaryota > Metazoa > Arthropoda > Insecta > Coleoptera > Staphylinidae > Ecitoglossa > Ecitoglossa quadriceps. Next base: position 27,426 of record JAODGC010016440.1, on the reverse strand, counting down.
TGAAGATGCTGAAAGTGCCAGAGTCTAGACGAGAATATTGTCAAATATGCGTAGACCTCTTCAAGTCAGTTCTCGACGTCCTTTCTTCCATTGTGCATAAGACTCGCTTGATTCCCTTGAATATTGCAGCCATCAACGCAATTCATTTTTTATTTTCCACATGGGGCTGAACAATCATCATTATGCCTTTCGTCTTGATGGCGATGAAGAGCTTACCAGAACTTATAATCCAGGACCGCGTTTATTAATTTATCTGCCGCGCGGATCTCGCCCTTTCAAAGGGCCAAAATCTGATCAACAAACTTTATGGCGTTTAGGCTTTAAACATTTTAGCCAAAACCTAGGCCGCCGCCCGGAAATGAAGGGGCGCAGCGGACGAAAGCTGCTAAGTTCCCGCGCGCATCCTACGTTATCCTGCTTAAGGACAATCGCACCTGGCCACCGTTTCGCACAAATCACTTTAATTACCCCACGATAACGCAAACACCTACGCCGCCGCCCACGTTTTGTGTTTCAATCCACTCGCAGGGCAAGTGCGCACAATGGGGCTAAAAGTGCATATTTTTACGCTGCTTGTTGAAGTGGAGGAACGAACTGTTTGCTGAGAAATGCACCCACCTGCGAATGTAAATGCTGCGAGTTTCAGATTTCAACCCGACTGCAGTTTCAATGGCGCTGACAAAAACAAACAATCTACGAAAAGCTTTCATGTTGATGACTTCATGTAGATGTAACAAAAACAACTTCGTGTGCTCACCCTTGGGCTATGAATATTATATCCGCCCGAGGCTGTGAACTCGATGCACATTTTCTTCAGGTGTACGTTGACAGGCTGTCACATGCCAGCAATGTGAGGCGGCGAATCATTTTATTTTGGGCACGGAGATGATAAATTCTCCAATGCGACAAACAACTCTTTTAGTCGAGCGCATCTAGAGTTTTTTACATATTTTAAAATGAGATCAGTTTATACCATGACTTCTTAACGCAGGTTTATTTTTATTACTTTAAATATGAGTTGTACCAGAACCTGTAATTTTATTGCTGAAAAGGAATCTGTTTAACTACTTAGAACGGCAAAGTCAAAAAATACTTTTTGAGAACCTAGAGTTTTGCTGGTTTGATAGTGGAGGGTTCACTGTCTTACAGCTGCGGTTGCCCGCATTGACCTACCCTCGTGTTTTCTCAGCTTTGGCCGCAAAAGCTCACCAACACAAATGTATAATTGCGCAACTAAGTATATATAGTGCTGGAGGAGTACGGATTGAAACTTGATAGCATAATGAATAAAATATGTTCTCTTAAATAACGTTCAATAATATCTAATAAAGCACAAAGCACAAAATTGTAATGATCCATTTTGGATGGAATGGAAATATCATTTTTCGCTTTGTTTATTTTGAGTTAGTCTTCAATCGAGACCATTTGTCCATGTTTCTCTTGTTTGATTTTCGCGGTGAGTGCAAAACCGCAACGTTGCTTTTTAAAATAAAAGCTGGCGCTTTGGTGGCGTTACCAGTTTCCCACGCCTGTAATGACCTGATTGGGAAACAGTCAGCATTTCCGCCGCTTCAAATCTGGTTTCACGGCCCTTGCTTCCGCATATTGAAATCGGAAGTCCGGCGCAAAATGGCGGCGCATTGCATTTTTATATAATTTGCCCCAGGGGCACACAGGGCGCTCGCGGCTGTTTCGGCATTGTAGTGTCACCGGCTAACGCGACATGAAAATCTACTTAAAATGCAATTAAACTAAAATTATGTCACGTGCGCTGCGGAAAAAGTACATTTCATCTGTACGTTTTTGCACCGCGGCGGCGGCAACATTATGTTGCATTATTTCGGACTTTTCACTTGCAGCCAGCGCGCACCATTAATGCTCGTTTGCTAGGCTGAAAACTAGCCTCTCTATTGGCCTAATACACCGCCGCATTCAACGCTACTTTGAGCGTGAAAACACAGTTTGCAAGCGTGAAAAATTCGGCAACTTTATAAAATCATCCGCAGGATTTTATATATTCATTCACATTCATTACAGCAGGGAATTAATGTTTTTCGATGGGTTTTGCTACTGTTTGCAATTGTCGATGATGAAGAGTACGTTTGTGCGGATGGTCCACGTATGACTTGGAAAGCGCTGACTAAATATCGGGCCGGCGTCGGACGGAAATTAGTGCAGAGGGTTAAAATTGGAAACGAAATGGATGGCGTTAGTTGGGGTCTGGGGCATGTAATTCTAATTAATTTCGGAATTTTCACCAAGTGACTTATCATATAATTTAATGAAACAACTTGGACGAACTAACAAACATTATGACTTCATAATTCAGTAATATAACGGGATGACATCGAGTCCGACATCGAGGCGGAAAGTGAGACCAACGCGCCAGGGATGCGGTCTGCCTGCTTCATCTCAACCTCCGGCCTCAGATTGGAAAATCGTAAACGAGCTTGAAATTTGAACACGTTTGCCCCGTGCGCAACGATTCGGACCAACAATAAATCGCTTGTAATTGCCTCGCAATCCAGCGGTGATAAATCTCCTTCTTTCTACAATGCGCATGCAAAACGCGCAAAGATGCTGCATACCTAATTAGAAATTGCAGATTTATCAAATCAAAACTAATTTCCTCGAGAATCGCAATTTTAATCGCTTTAATGAATTTCCAGCGCAAGGTGAAAGGGTATTGTTGGACTAGTTTATGCCTTTGCTTTGTTGAGCACGTGAGCGAGCAGGCTGTGCGAAAATCGAGGATTTTAATTAAACACTTTTAATTTTAACTTGTGTTTCCGCACGTATTATAAAAGCGACACGCTATAGAATGTGCCGCGCTTTATGATTCAAACAGTCGCGACGAAATTGCTCTTTGCTTTGGTCCCAGGCTAGATGGTGGCGGCGCCGGGCGAAATAATAAGGAAAGAACAATAACAACCAAGCAGCAGTAAAACGAGTATAAGCGCAACATGTACAAAGATTATTTATATCTCCGCAATTTGTTATTTTCCTTCAAATGCTTACAACTCAGCAAGGTGTAGTTATATACCTTAAGTTAGAGGCTAAAAGACGATTGCATAAGTTTAATATAAGAGCGTAATATTTTATTTAGTGCAAGAGAGGAAATTTATACAGAGAACGTTAAGTATTTTTTGAAGACGTGAAGTGAAACTTGGATTGATTGATGCATTTTCAATACTGTAATCAAGGTGAGTGCCAAATGAAGGAGAGGAGATCAATCATTGATATTGTTCAGTGATCAATTTTGAGGATGCTATTTTATTTATTCACCAAACATGGTAGAATTCAATTATTTAAAACCCATAATACCTTTGCTACTTCCAACTTTGTTCTTAATTGATATCTGCTTGCTACTCTGCGCAATATCCATTTCGTATTTCATCCTCATTTGAATAGTTAGATCACTTTACTGCACCCAGCACCAATGTTTAATTGATGGACAAATTATGATGCTTGCTGCATTCGTTACAGGTGGGGTGGAATCGTATATGGACGAGGGCGTTAGCCTCAACGGGAACATCAGCACGTACCCGTACTTCGAATACAACGTGCCGCGGAATGTCACCACCGCAGTGGGGCAAACGGCGTTCCTGCACTGCCGCGTCGAGCAATTAGGAGATAAGGCGGTGAGTACCGAGTGCATATTCATTCAGGCCAGCGTAGCTATGCGCCTGTAATTGAATCAATACATCAATATTCATTATGTCGATCGTTTGCGTCGCCCTCACTGCCATCTGATGAAGATTCATCAGATTCTATCAATTCCAGTCCTGCCGCCGCCTCCATGGCTTTTGCTAGTGCGCGCAAGCCGAGTCTATAGAAATATTCCGATCTTGGTCAAAGATTTAATGTGGCTTGTAAAAGTCGAAAGAATTTAAGCATTCTATATATATCTATATAGGGTATAGCAAAGCTGTAAAACTTTACGATTTGGAGCATTGCGAGGCGGTCGTCTGTGGTGTGAGGACGCGCAAGGACTTTGCAGCTTCAGTAGAAGAAGCAACATTATGAGCAACAAACTATATTCAATGCTTGAAATTTTCCAAAACCTCACTGTGCGTGTTCTATTCCGGACACTTACAGCTCCATCTAACTTGGTCACATCTCGGACGCAACAGCCAATATATGTGCGGGTATCGGCGGCGTTGTAACTAAAATTCTACCTCGGCCGGTTAGGCTGGTGGCGGTTTTACGATTCGCAAGGCTGGCGGCTTTTTTTGGTGGCTGGGGGGCGGCAGTAAAACGCGCATCTACTGTAAAGGTAGCGTGTAATTTTTGTTTTTATATTCTCATACCAGGCAGGCCACCCATTTATGCATTGCGTTATTTTTTATGAGTACTTCAATTTTGGCAGCACTCACCCAGCGACGACTAGGCAAATCTATAGAATACCAGCTGTGGTACAGGTACAGGGCCAAGAGCGGAAGTGGTAGAGTGGAACCATGGAGGGTTTGCTTTGGGCCATAAAGCTGACACCTAATAATCTCGAATATAGTAGTTCCACCACATGTGATTTGGTTTATTGCAAGCGCTGGTAATTGAATATTATATTTATTTATTTCTACAATTAAATTGGACACGAATTAATTGTTGGATATTTATTGACGATGGAATTAATTTCGGGAATTTTCGTGTTTATGGTGTAGCATTCAATTTAGCGGTATTTAGAATCAGTTACATAATGCCGGCTAATATTGTGCAAATTCAAGGTATTGTATGGAGGGGGGTGTGGGTAGCATTCTGAACTTGTTCATTTTACTTCAGAATTTCTACTATTTGCACTTCCCACTTGATCTTTGCTTCAATACTCATTACATAATACGGTCTAAACTATTCTTGACTTTAAACAACAGCCCGCAACAGCGCGCACCCGTCTGAAATAATGAAACAGTAAAATCCTCGGGTCCAGCATGTATACCAGCTGCTCTAGCTAGCCCTTTTCAGTGGTATTGCAGTCCACGGGTAAATTAAGAAAAACTAGGGTGAAAGGGCAATGTTAATGGAAGTTGGGGCAGCTAGCAAGCAAGTAACCGTCGCACGTGTAGTGAGACAATGCCGTAATGCGCGCTCTCCTTATGTCCGCCGCTTCCTTCCGGCCCGAGGGTTTACCGGCTCACCCTCGTTGAGTCTTTGCACAGTACTCTATCGGTTTGGTAATCTAGAGACAATTGTGTGTGTGTGTATGTACTGACGCAAGTTTCTGGTTTGAAAATTTCACAATTCACATCAGACCAACTTCGATCCACCGCGCCAGGCCCCCTGACGATTCCCCCCAGGGATTTTCACTTGGCTGGATGTTGCTTTGCTTATATCCAAGCACATGCTGCGCATAGATCAAAATTTTTCACACAAACGTCGCAGCATTGGAAAACTTGGATGCAATGAATAATATCACTTGGGATTAGACTTAAATTTGGGTTGTTAACGTTGGGTTTTAACATTGCGTGCGTACATGGAGAATGATTATCGAGATGTTGTGGGGCACCGACAGATACAAGTCTTTCGTAAATCGACAGATTTAAGATATTTACATTTTTAATAAATTCGTTACTTGGTTTTGTTAAAAAGTGCAATAAAATATTAGTAATGGTTTTTTTCCAGCGGATTCTAAATTACAAAAGGGAGACGTTGATATCAAACGTGAATGAGCGCAAAAAGAGAAAATTCACCGACACCGCAGACGCGAAATGATGAAAGCGCTAGACGTGAAATTGGAAGGCTCTCCCGACCTCAAGGTTTCTATTAAAAACCTATCTGAGTACAACGTACATATTCTTCGATCTGTTTTATTACGTGACCAGTATTTCGTATAAGCTAAACCAACAAACCGACCAACCGTGTACTCGCATCGCGAAGGAGCAAGCAGACGAGCGGCAAAGCGCAAAGAATTTGTTTGATGATAGATATTGTGGTGGCGGCAAGCATGCTCACGCCATCTATGCCATCTTGCAATTGCATTGCAGATGGTATTCTAGTGGCGGCCAACAAATACTCCTGGAAAAAGTAGTAAAATAGCGAATAGGTGAAGAACTACATCCGCACAAATGGACATGTGTTTGAAAGTAAAAAAGATTTGTCGCGCTGGGAAGAAGAGTATCTTCAGGCAAATTCAATTTCAGCAAACGTGACACATCAGGCGCAATGCATGTAGTGCCAGGCAGGGAGTTTTGCAATGGATAAACTAAGTTGTTTTCGCATTTGTTAAAAACTTTTGCCTCCCCTCAAGTTTCACTCATGAGTACGTGTTGATTTATTAACGTTGCGTCAAGAAGATAACGGCAAAAAATCATCCCCAACTTTGAACACAACAGACCTAGTTTATCCATTTTTTGTGTGTCTCCGTTTTTCAATATGATATTCTGGTTCTTGTGCTTGTTTCGTCTGAGATAACAGTGCGCTGCTTTTTGCTCGGATTTATTTCTGTCCATCAAAAGTTTTCCCGAGCGCATTGCTCTTCAATTTTTGACACATCATAATCTAACACACTTGCCACCGCACTTGCGACGTGAAACAAATAAATTGAAAAGATTATGGTGCATCTGCGTCATGCATATAAGCCTGTACTTGCCGCCTCTTGCGCGAGAATTGCGTTTAATATTTAACATGTTGTGAGCGTGCAAGACGGTTTAATAATAGTGACGTGCAGTACACGTATTGGCATGATGTGGGATGATTGCGGCGTTTGAAAATTATTGTCATCTCTTCAATAATAACGTCAAAGTGTGCGTAATGCTATTGACTTGTGATAAGAGTTTCGAATTTTCCGCCGCTTTATTTTTCATCGACAAGGAAAATATTTGCTCAAATATGCTGTGGATACATGTGCGCCAAACTGAGCGTAACCTTAAAAGATTTTGCAATTTCCAACAATATGTTTTGTATACCGTGGCGTGAGCGGCAGAAAGGCGGGCGGCGGTAAAAAGGCAGCACCATTTTTCCACGTTGCTTTTGATTAAATCATTCATTCGGAATTAAAATGATTCCTCCCTGTCTGTTTACACAATTTACCGGGTTGCGCCATTTTGTTCCGTTACATTTCCGCCTGTTTTCTTAATAAACGCAAATCGGCAAAAATCGTAGCATTTCCAGAACACGTCCTGGCTTGATGCCGACATGAGGTTGTATACTTTTTAGTCACGATGTTCTGCGTGGAAGCCATATTTGTGCCTGACAGGTTATCAGCCTCAGACAACGGTTTGTTTTTCACTCCGGCTGCAAGCAGCAGGTTGAGGTTTGGGGGGTTAATAGCCTTCTACATGCACGGATTTTTTTTTTTTTTTTTTGCAAGAAGAAAATGCGCAATTTACGATACGAATCAACTTTGTTCTAATAACTTTATTACTTTGATGTGCGGCCATTACATCGGGTGGTTTTCCATTGTTTTCCTTTCGCTAGCTGAGCTATGCAACCCGAGACAACAATTGAGTGTCCTCGAATGTAGTAATTCGGCATGCGTAACGCGACCAAATTTGCTTTACTCTACATCTTTTTATTTGCCGCAGACAAAGTGCGCGCAGCACATTCCCGAAAGTTTATGCGCTTCACGTAATTACTAGTGCAACATTGGTGCAAACAGTTCGTTTATTATTAAATTCCAACCGCCTCTTGCTGACCAACGAAATGGTGTACAAGTTGACTTCATACTCGTCATGCGATAATTATGCCGCGCGTCAGCACACCGTCGAGAGACGACAAGAGAGCGACAAGACAACAGGAGCCATAGATGATGCGGAAACTATTCCCATCCGTTGGGGCTACGTCGAGGGACACTGACATGCGGGAGCGTGGGAATAGTCTACATCGCTCTGCGCTTTCCAGATACATATCTCCAGCAACTTGCATGACGTGCACGATATTTGTTTCATCAATTCCCCTTGTTTTACCAAATCTGCTGCGCACAAACTTGTTCATTATAATATATCCCAAGGACAAGTTGTTCTTCGACGATTCAATGCCGGCCAGCGTCACTGGAGTGCATCGTACATGAATTGCGGCCGGAGGAAACTTATAAAGAAACGTGCGGAAAAGTTTCTAGCAGTTATGGCTACGGAATAACTTTGCGTCCGCCACATGCTCGCTCGTTATCTCAATCAGCAAGTTGGGATTTTTACAAACTGGATTACACGTGGGTATCGAGAGTTTCCGCACGTCGTCGACTGAACTGAACTAGTGCAGACAAATGATACATTCTACTCCTTTCAATTATATTATTGCATAAATAATGTTTCTGACTCTTGCTTTGTATGCGCCCATCACGAGCTACCGGTGAGCTGTGGTGAAGGCGTCGGAAACATGTAGTTGGTGCACTGCACAGAATTAGATTTTAGCAAGCGGATTACAGCTCCGCTTGCCTGGTGCATTCTCCAAATAGCATAACTTTGAAAAAGCTTCTACGGTTATGAGCGCGTAGCTAGTCAACGCTGTCATTATGAAAAGTTCATAGCAAATACGGAAACTTTGTTGCTGACGATGAATTTGTGTAATGATGCCGTTGCGGCGGGTGGCATGTATTAATATTACAATGGATTTGGGATAGGGATTTCGTATGAAATTCTGGAAATTATTTGAATTTACCACGAAAATATAATAAGGATAATTTTGCGTAGAGATTGCATCACAACGAGGTGAGTCGTGGAGAAAAAAAGTTTAATTCTGATTAATTATGAGAAGTGGAGATTTTTTGGGTAAGGAAACTTTTGGAAACCTACTCCTAAAGTTAGGCACACTTGTATTACAGAAGCGCCCTCTATCAAACTTAAGCTAACTACTTGTTTGTCGCCAAAGACGAGAACTGATTCTAGTTTAAAGTTACGCCAACTTTGTAGGGTCATCAATTTTAATTAGTCTTGATTCTTGAACGACTATTTTAAATCAACTAATGTAGAATAATGACTGGTCATACATTAAAAGTGCTCTATTTGCTTCCCAATTAATCACCAGCAGTCATATTAAATAAAATCAACATTAAAAAGCTGTTTCCTGCAGTATTTTTAGTGACTTTTGTGAAAATATTCACATTCCGTCATAAGTGGAGCAGATTTCCTGTGGTTTCTCTTCCTTAACGAAGTTCCGACTCATTTTGTTTGCATGTTTATGTCGCCACGTCTACCTGCTATACACAAATTAAAAGTTTTAATTTCTTTTCAACGGATTCAATTAATTTGGAACTTTGAAATAGATTAACCGCGCTGGCCGTAAGAAATTGCATTTAAAAAAGCGCCCGCAAATGCAAAGTTACCGTCTACACGGCATACTTTTTAAAGCTTCTCACTTTTTGTTGGCGCGCACTGTGCGCCGCCGCTTCCAGCATAGCCAAGGACGCCGCCTGTATTCATTAACCGAATTCAAACATCACGAAGCGCACACACCGTGACGCCACCGCCGCCGCCACCGACAAAACATTTGCAACCAAATGCGGTGCATGAATTTTACGCCACTCGGAAATATATTAAATGAACGCGGTTCAAGGTAAACAGAATGGTTTTTCCTAAAAGAGCGTAAAATTGCTTTGTAAGCTGCATGTGCGTGTTTTCCGCGGGAAACTTGCACTGATGCTGTTGATGTGTTTCGTTTGTATCTTTTGCGTGCGCCAGCGGAAAGTAAACGGCCTTTATGGATCTACGGCCCGATTTTACATGAATGGCTAGCGAATGCAAAACAATTTTCCTCTATTGCAGACATATTTCGATATCCGTAAAGAATTTATAAACGAATAGCGCTGGAATGAAGGGACTGGCAAAAGGCTTCGTCGCCTCTTTGCTCCCCTCGATGCAGTTATCGCACAAGTCAATTTCTTCGAAAATATGACGAGTTTATTTAATAAAACGAAAAAGAACAAAGTTTTCTGCACGAAAATTGAACCCTCGCAACGATATTGAGATTTTTTCGCCAGGGAAGTCAGGAGTTGGCTAAAAATTGTTGGGCACTTTCTCGGAGGCGTTAAGGGAAATATATTTTGATTTTATACGTAGGCATTGGGGACATACGTTAAAAGCGTATTTTCATTTCAGCATGATTGATTTGACACATGTCAGCCTGTAATTAGTAACCAATATTGGTGATATTTTACCAAATTGCGACTGGGGCATGCACGAAATTATAATAAATAATTGACAAGCAGTTTGATCACGTTGTTTTGAATTCATATACGTATGTCTCAATAATTAATTATTCCATTATTCATATTGGATTGAACACATTACACTATAAGTATAGATTTTATTCGGGAAATGCGGTTGACGGTTGATGATGGTTTTATCGCAGTTGAATATTGCGGTTAAATATTTTTTTTTTTATTTAAAATATACTGAGTTGTTAGAAAGTCATGTGCTAACTTTTTTTAACAATTTAACTAAATGATTTTTTTGTTCGGCTCAAATTAGTTATTTACTCATGCCATTATTTTTATAATTTATCGGGCTTTCTTGATTATTTTGCAGTCTAGTAACATTAAACTACAACGCAATACGTTAATGCAACAATGGAAATATATAAAAACTATTTATATATAATGCTTTCAACACAGATTTTATTTCGTTGCAATTTTATACGATGATATTTTAATTAAACTTTCCAAGCATATTATATTAAACTTTTAATGAACATTCATCATTGTCGTTATATTCTTCATCAATTAAAATACTCCCGCATATACAATTTACATTCAATATCTAGTAAATCAATTTCCAGGTTTGCATTTCCATCTGGCGCATTACCGTTTGTTTATTCGAGAGCATTGGAAAGAAAACAGTAACCTAAACAAGTTTAAATGCCTCCATCTTGGATGACATTTTAATGATCTCAGGTATAACGACATCAATAGTATTCTCCAGTGCATTTACTTTTTTCTTCGTTAAAATCGCGCCTCCACTAAAGGCAAACGCTTTGAGGACCTCCTCAGCTCGTGCTACTCGTTTGCTATTCTCAAATGGGCCTCTCTCTCACCATGACTCGGCCCTGACTCAATGTCGACGATATATAAATTCGCACCCGGGAAAGCGTCTCGCAAATTTAATTCGAGTGCTTGTCTGCCACGCAAACATATACACAATACATTTTTTTGCACTGGCGGCGGCAGCGTATTTGTGTCAGATGTCATTTTCAATCTTCTTTTTGTCACGCTCCTCGCGCGTATTCCACGAAGCGTGGCGAGACACACAAGTGCAACCACCTTCGACAATGCGGCGTGGAACGTGTGCACAGGTGTGTGGCTTTATGAAAAAAATATCGCCCCGGAATTATTTTCAGGCGTGTTCAACACGAGCCCGCAGGCTTTGCGTGTGCCCATCTCCAGAGTATATCATATTCGCGTCGTCTGGGAGGCTGAAAGGATGCTGGGCAGAATGTGCGACGCTTAAAAACTGGCAGCACTTTATTTTATGTTCACGTGCGTAATATTAGTTTAATGGTGATAAAGATTTAATCTCTACACTCTGCGACAAGATGTGTAATGGGCTATAAAACATTTTTGTGCTATATATATATACATATATTGCAAGGAGGCGGCATATGTGCAGTTGGACAAAGTATTAAACGTTAATTCTTTCTAAACGCGGAGATAAAAAATAGCTTACGTTTAATAAATAAAAGGTAATTTTAATTTAATTTTCTATTTGCAAGAGTTATAAATAAATTTTTATTATTTTCTAGTTGGTGTTTTACATAAACAACATAATTGAAGGCACTATATTAATACTGATCGTATCTGTTCTTTATATATATATATATATAAACGTGTCAAACAATATCATATTTTTACTTCTTACGTCTGTACTGACCTCGTTTGAATTCGGGAATTCGGGAAAATAAAATCCACACCACCATCTCCAAATAGACCACCATCACTATTGAGCCCTCTGCGCCATGCCATGGTTTCACTTCATCTAGATAAATGACTATGCACTTCTTTGGTTGAAAGAACATTCAGCTCCGCTGTTGGCGAATTACGCGCAGAAAATGTGAAAAAATAAATGCGCGAATATGAAAAAAGATTGATGTGACGTGCCGGTTACAACCTCTGAACCACAATGTTTCATCTGCTTTTATCAGTCACCTACTGCCGCATTGATTTCCTCTCATGTCGCCACCAACACTGAGTTTCCACGCGTTAGTTTACTTTTTAGCGTTGCTGATTTATTCATCATTTGGCAATGTTGGTCCAGTCGACGTGGAACGAAACGAAAGCAAATTTCGTCATCTTTGCGGATTTATAAACGTGGCGCTTTTAATGAAAAGCCATAAAGTGAGTTACAAACTTCTTTTATTATCCCTCTTATTACTTTAGCCCTCGGCCTAAGCAGGTAGAGGGTGTGGAAACGGGGGCTAAGTTATTCTCGACACTTTAATAAACTTTCCTTGGTAGATTTCCTTGCCGTGAACGTGAACGTGGACGTTCACACATTGCGCGATGTCTGCTCGTTGTCTTCATTTCGTTTAGTAGGGTAACGCGACATTGAGTGAAATATTTTCCTGTGGGTGGGGAATCTGGTTTATTCTAACGAAGCCGAAAGATGTTTTTAGCGAGGAGAGAATCTGCAGATTCGATTGTATGATAAATTGTTGATTTATCTGCGTTCAGGTTTAACTTGACGAAAAGGAGATAAAAGAAAAAACTTTTCATTTGCATTTGGAATACCGAAAACTTTTGTATATTGCCCAGAGTCCTAGATAAATATAGTAAAATTTAATTTATTTTGCAGAGATATTATTCAATATCTTATAGAATTAGCAAGCAAATAACTTCTCAAAGAATCTCTAGCAACTTTTCCAACAAATTGGGATTAGTGACAGTTCTCTATTGAATAATAATCAAGTTTTGCTTTGTGTGTGCCGATAAAATGTCAAGTTGCCTCAGCTGAACTTGTCAGACTTGCCGCAGATAGTTTGCTTATGGTTGCCGCCACAGCATAATTATTACTATCAGGATCGTGTTTGTTAATAACGGTCGCGCACATTGTTGTTTCCCTACGCAGTTGATCGACTTGCAATAAAACTTTCCAGCGAGGCGTGCGCTGCGTAACTTTTCATTGTGGCATGTAGAAGCAGATATTATTGATGTATGCGGCTACAAGTTGATATAAACTTGGCATATCAATTTAATTTTGTGTTGGAAGCGCCGAATTTTCATGTTGCGTCGACCGCAACACTAGCGCGAACCAAGAAGCAGCAAGTTGTAGAACGCAAGGATTGTTGGATTTAACATGCATTTCCTTTTTAAACACATGCAGCCAACATGCCATCTTCTTGCTTGTTTGCCATGTTGCAAAGTTTAAAGGATCGCGAATTAATTAATTTTAGTTGAAACAATTTCCACAAGTCGACAATGAGCTCAGCACGAAGTTGTTACTGATTTATGCTAGGAATATGAGGACGGATTATACGGAATTTGAATTGAAGTTGATTGAAGTTAAAATTCATTAAAATTTGTCTCCGTTTTCATCGCGTCATCCACCTGCTTTGCAAATTACGATGAATAATCAATCGCGATTCATTGCCATGCATACGCAGTCTGCTTAATTAATAAATAAAACTAATTAAAATGATAATGTTGATCAACATATCATTGCCCTCATGCATATTCATTGCCATACCTTGGGGTGTGTTGATAATATATTAGAGTTTTCCCGTTGTGCGCCCGATGAAATGACGGCACCTAGTGGATTTACCGTACATGGGATTTGCCCTTGCGGATGTTTGCCGATCGTCGACGAAAGTTGACAGATCGCCCGTCAGCGTGATTGAAGATGCGACATGTCATCAGATAAGCAGGCGATGCAGAGCTTGCCCGGCGCAGCCGATGCGGAAGAAAGCAGCGTGAATGTGCCGGGTAACGCGTCGAAGGTGATCATCGGCCATGCCTCCTCAACGTCGCGGCCATCCGGCAATCTGGTGGCGGTCGGCTCGATGGTTTGTCGCATTTGTCAGACCAACTCTGGACAAGAGCTTTTGATCTCGCCGTGCCACTGCAAGGGCTCAATGGCCTACGTACACCTCTCCTGCCTGGAGCGTTGGCTGAACCAAGCTAGCCGATGCTATTGCGAACTGTGTATGTATCAGTTCGACGCGGTGCAGACCAAACGGTATGGCTTCTGCGAAGGGTTGAAGATGTGGATCAGACATCCACGCAACCGCGCGCACATCCAGTCGGACCTATTGATTGCCCTTCTCCTGACAGCCATCACCGTAGGTTTAATCATCGTGTGTTTACTGGGTCTGCAATATTTCGTCATTGAGGCACAGCGCATTGGTGTCACAAAGGTGTGGACCGAAATTATTCTCTCCGTATTCATCTGCGTGGTTTTGCTGGGATACGTGGTCACGATCTATCTACTGGTGCGAGACCAAGTGTTGCCCTGGTTTACGTGGTGGCGGCAGACGGTGGATGTGCGACTGTTGCTGACACCGTCAGTCGCGAAAGGCATGCGTAGGCAACTCAGCAAGGAAACGGCGGTGTAAATACAGCCCCAAAGCGTAGAAAATTCGCGGACATGCTCAAGTTTTGCTTTATCTCGAATGTCTATAGCACTTTAAACTTTTTACTGGGCTGGAATGCCGATGCCAAGGGAGCGCTTCGTCATTGTACTCTCACGTGGCGGGCGATATCTACTTGAAGTTTTATTTATTTCGTTCTACACTTTACATGTCGTCTTCGGCGGGTTTTAACTACGAAATAAAAAGCGCGCTATACGTGCCAACCAACGGATTTTTATTTGTATTCAATTTAATTTAATATCACTCCGAGTCCTATCACTTGAACGTTTTATTTCCGGGCACTTAACTCGACATTTTCAATGCTACAATTGAAAGGAATCTTTTATAAATCGATTTGGACGACGTCCCTATTACGCGTTCTTACAGCCGTCGTATTTACAATGCACAATATAGCATTGGATGTGTTTTTACAAAATTGCCGACTTTATGATCGAGAATTAAAGGCCTGAATGCCTCGATTTTATCCTGCAACGCTTTGATGATAGACTTTCCGACTATGCTTGATATGATGCATCAAGGAGGCAATATCGAAAATTTCGGTACATTACTTTCAGAACAATATCATTCGTCTACTCCCTCCTTATTGTATTCGTGCGCTAAAGCTTTCCCGAGGACCGCATCAAAAAGCAATATAAGGTGCCTTTAAACGTCTATATATCAGCGCCGAAGCGACGCCGGCAAGCGCTCAGCAGCATCCAGGGTGTCATTATATAGTGCGACATCGTGCACAAGGAAATTGAGGAACAAAACGTCAGTTCCGCACTTTGCGCGGCCGATTGCCGCCCGTCCCGGATCTCGGGCGCAGCGCGCCACTGACGAAAATCAATCCGGAAAAATTTCCTCTCATCTCACTCTCCAGCCTATTTCTCGACGACGCGTCTACTTACAAACGCTCTCTATGCGGCGAATGTATGAGCGTTTGTGTATATCAACCACAGGCGCGACGAGCGAAAAAAGTTTCTTTCGTGCCACTACGAAATCTGGCGTTGTTTGCATATTATCGTATAGGCGCTGATGACGGTAAAAAATTTAATCGAAAGTTGACGCAAGGATGGTAGGAAAACTTTCCGACTATAGATATGGTTTTGCTGATGAGAGTTTTCCGCGAGGACAAAAATACGCTTCGAGCATGAATTAATACTTCTTACAGCTTACAAGCGCACGGCGTTGGAAGAAAATCGAGGATGCTATTTGAATAATAATGAAATTTTTTTGAGTGAGCAGAATTTCAATTTTGCCAATAAATTATTCTTATTTGCCACATGCAACACTAAAGATGAATAAAGGCATTTAACACCTAAAACCCACGTTGTCACGATGCTTTCTTCCTTGACTGAATGCGAATAATAGCTCAGTATGTTTGTCGGCAATTAGAACGATTTGTGTTGTGCGCGCCTGTGAATACGGACATGTTATCCTGCAGGCATTACTTCTTGTCTCATTCGCTGCAACACAATGTCGCAACGTTCGTACAGCCACCGACCCGCCGTTAATAAAACAACAACGCTGTTGATGCAATGGTTTAAATCTGAGACAATGCGGCCGCCTTGCGACCATAAATGCACTTCTCGCAATGTGGGCATGCTAGTTAGAAAGCGAGGGTCGGCAAATGTGTATAGCGGAATTAATCGCGCAAGCAAAGCGAAGAAGAAAACTTTGCTGATTTGTGAGGATGCGCATGAACTTTTGATGCGAATAAATCATGTTGGCGGTGTTGCCAGAGTGGTGATGTGGTGCTCATCATTGGGACCAAAGCTAATTGTCGGTGTAACGTAAGTAAATGATGCTTTTAAATCATACCTGCAGCGATGAGTACTTTGCCGTTTGTCTCCAAAGAAGTGTGAGATATTCTGAATGGGTGTGGTGATAATCGTACCCAAGGGCACTAATTGCAATTACCATCAAAACTTGGTGGTGTTGTATCTTTGTATCCTCCTGAATACAAATAAATTGTGTAAATTTACGTTCTTGTTCCCACGTTCAAAAGTCAGAAAGCTTTAAACGTTGATTGATACGTGACCGCCGCCGGGCAAAACCAAAAAACATACCCAAAATCCAAGGATTTACTCAGCTAATCCCCTGAAGCATGCGGTGTCCCTTACAGCACGTATCCATATTACTCCCATCGCCCTCACACGCAGTATGAACTATAACTAGTAAATGTGGATTAGGGTATATTACCCTGTCGACGACCAAACTGTGGTTTAATGTTCCTGAGTGCAGTGCGCGCGCTCGCAAACGCACGTCTTCGGAATTCGCACGCGGAAATCCTTTGCACAACTTGTGTGCTCTCAGCACACACCTGAAGGGGTGCCTGGGGATCGCCTCGATCGACTTTGCCAATTTGAGACAAAATGTATTAGGGCCCCAACACCTTCTGTATCATTTATGAGCGCCGGGCGCGCACACATATTCCCGGATATTAAGGGCATGATTCTCTCCCGCAGGTATCCTGGATTCGCAAGCGCGACCTGCACATCCTCACGGCGGGCATCCTGACATACACGTCGGATCAGCGCTTTCAAGTGATTCGCCCGGATAAGTCCGACAACTGGACGCTGCAAGTCAAGTTTCCGCAACTCCGCGACTCGGGCATCTACGAGTGCCAGGTCAACACGGAACCGAAGATGTCTTTGCCCTTTCACTTGCACGTAATTGGTGAGTCTAACTCCTTGTTTTGGGCACTTACTTAAATTACTTTTGAGTGGAAAGCTTTTAAAAGTTCATTTTTGTGAATTTTCCGAAAGTTGTTTGAGTGTAGCATCAAGTGTAAGTCAAGAGTAGATCATTTTTAGGGAGTGAATATTTATTTTTTGCTGTTTTTAGACTTTTTTTTTTTTTGCATTGTTTAGTATTTGCTGGGCCTGGTCAATACAATTTTACGACCTTCCTAAATCCAACTCGATTATAAAACTACTCCGAGTGTTTTTTTTTTCCTTTCACAATATCGCAAACAAGAAAGCACTCTAAATTCCACACCATTGATATTGCATTTTTTCGTAAATCGATTCATTCACAAACCTTCTGAAAAAAGGTTGCGCAAATCATAATTTTTTTGCCATCACTTTTTATATAAGCGCTTGAGCAGACATCGTTGTTTAGCTATTTTATGGTGATAATAAAAATTTGCAATAATTTAGTACTGCGCAGAAAAGTTTTCTTTATGGATATTATAATTTTTTGTCGGGTAATTAAAATTAAGAATAAAAATTAGGGGCAGCTACGCCGCGATTGCTTTCGTTTATTCGCTCATGCAAGATGATGAAGCACTTGTTTGTTGTACAAGAAAAACACGAGGAAGCAACGCGATCGTAAAACCGAGAATAATATGCGCGAAAAGCGGCCCAGTTCAATTTCCCAGCCAGCTATATCGTTTTTTGCGCGCGCGATTGCAGTCGAAGAGCTTTTTCATGGATTAAGATATTAGAATTGTGGAAAATGAAGCCAGCGGCATAATGGAAGTGTAGAAAGGAGCGCGAACTGGCCGGAAATACGAATGGCGAAGGAGAAAAATGATGGAAAGCAAGGGACTGGCAAAATGACTAGAAATTATGACATTCCAATATCGGCCTATTCTCTCGCCTTCGCTGCCACGTTGAGAAGTTGTCTGAAGTGGAGGCGGCAGCACGAGTTGAGTTTTGTTTTTGCTCGAAATTTTGCTCAGATTTTTATGACGCCGCCAAGACGAGGCTGGTTCTTGCGTGCCATATTCTTCTTGCGATTACAATTGCGGATGATTTTTGCGAACTTGTCGAAATGAAAATCTTTCGCAACAAGTTGTGAATTAATGAGTGTTTCGGACAGGAACTCGAGTGAAATTGCGCATAAAACATACAATGACTTCATTAATAACTGCCTTTAAACATTAATTTGAATCTCGCAGAGTAAGTTAATCTCTTTTAAAAATTCTTGTTAGGTGGCAAAAAGAAAAAAGAAAGGAATACTCTTCTGTTCTGTAATGTTGGCGAATTCTGAAAAATCACAGACTGGGAATAGGTAATGTCGGTGGAAGTTAAAAGATTTCTTTTATTGAATACATAGCTCTGTCGGCGCGCGGCATGCCATAAATCTAAAGGTGGGAAATATCATGTGCGGATTTGTTCGCAATCCACATTCAGGGATATTCTTCGTGGCGACCGATAGATAGCTTGTAATTTACGAGTGCGCCGCGCGAGCTCTCGAGGGAAAGAGTTTACTTTTGAAAAAGCTCAGCCTGCTTTTGGTCGACGGCCAATTTCACAAAATAAGTAGGATCACGACGCTGCAGAAAAGAAGTGGAACTTAGGTAGCCACAAATGATTGGGAGCCGAAAAAATCTGCTTCAATATTCCTGAAAGCCGCTTACAATTTTTATGTTCTGCACGTATCTACAATATACAGAAGAAGTAAGCCATAAAAATATATGTCTTACACACGCCAGTTGCAGAGATGCAAACAAGGTCAGGATGCGAGTCAATGCATGCACTTCAATCGCAATTGATTGGCAAACTTATCCGAGGATATAATCAAAAGTTTCTGTAAAGCAAGCTCCACCACTCCAATTTAATGGTGTAGGTTACGAGTGCGGCGAGTTGGTCCAATGTACAGAGTATTTGCGATTCTCTTAGGTTTTCTGCGTCGAATAGTATTGAATATTGATCAACTTTCAACATAATATCACTTGACGAAGCTTGTAGCAAGTTCAGGACAATTTGAGTTCCACTACGTTTCAACTCTCGCTCAAACTTTCATGCACTCCATTTGAAAACGAATTTATTCTAAACTAAAATTAACTTGCCTGATTGAGTTGCCATAATTTACGAGCGTCATTATTCAGCGCACTAAATGGACATGGGTGTGAAAAAAGGCGTAATACCCTTTGTGGCACGACAATGGTCAGCAATTTAGCCCCCTCTTGCATGGCCCGAATGTGATAGATTAATGACAACACTTATTCGACATTTGTGCGCCACCGCCCGTTTTACATATAAAAACATGGCGCAGAGTTGAACCGAGTGGAACGTACGCACAATGCGGGCCGTTTAGCCCACCTTTTCGGCGTTCAAGCTTCTTGTGGGTCCTAACTCTATACGTATCTTTTGAATGAAATACGCAGCGTAAAGTTTCGTTCTATTTTCCTATTTTAGTGTGCTATATAACATGGAAACACAACAAACCCGCGATAAGGTTACGCGGTAAGCATTTGCACAGGTACCTACGTACCTTCCATAAATCAAACAGATGAATGAGCAAAGAATCCATTCAACTCGAAACTAACAATATGATATGGTTACCATAATGCCATATTTGCCGAAATAAATAATTATTTATTACATGTTGATATTACATTCAATGTTAATGCTTTTAGTGGAGGAGGTGACAAGGAATAATACTTTTTAACCAATATTGAAACATAATTTAAATAGTTTATTACCATTACAGCCCAGTAGGAAAACAATTTCCATCTATTATTTCAAAAACTAAAAGAAATTGGACTATACAAACTCAGAAGAATACTGAATCTTATAAATTTTCAAATATGTCTTTTCTCGCTGCCTCCAAGTGAAGGAGGCAAGTTCAATTGGACTTGGTTGGTTTTGTTGACACATTGTTCCAACTTGTAAATTTGCACTGCACACTTTTAAGTTCACACAAATTTGAAAGACTTCTAATAGAAGCTGAAGTTTAGAGGCATAACATGATTATCATCTACTTTGTTTTCAGAAGCAAGAGCCCGAATTTTAGGTCCTAGCGACTTACACGTTAAAGCCGGCAGTTCAGTCACGGTGACATGTGTTATCAACCAAGGACCGCACGATCTGGGCACCGTCTTCTGGTACCGCGGGCCAGAGATCCTAGAGGCGTCCTCGTTGCATCCCAATGAAGCGGACCCATCCGCCAGACTAACAATTCAGGTTGGTTATATAAAAAAATCATCAGTTTTCACGTGTATGAGCGTTTTATTATCCACATCCGTACATTGTATACACTTTTTGTTTCTGCTGCAGAACTTTTGGACCGATGGCTTAACGTCTAGATTGCACATTTCGAGCGCGAAATTGGGCGACTCCGGAAACTACTCGTGCGTCCCAACCATAGCTGCACCGGCGAGCGTTAACGTACATGTCATTAACGGTGGGTTGTTGGTGGCAATAATAAATTAGCAAGCAAAAAGACTGCAAGTGCACTGCTTGCTTATTAATTGGCTTCGTAACGCAAAGCAAGTTGTATTTGACGTCATTATTTAGCCAAAGAATGCTAGATCAATCTGGACATCTTCGCCAGAGAGGAAAATATTGATCGCTGCAGGCTGCATTGTAGTGCAGCACTCTATATGGAGCAATTAGTCTCCAAATGGCGGTTGCATTACGTTGCTCCCGATCACACAAAAGACTCGTTTGACTGAAGATGCTGCATTGTTTCAGGAGAACATCCAGCTGCAATGCAACATGGCAACAAGAACACAGCATCATTGTCTCTTTCACTCCATTGCACCCTTGTATATAGTATATCTGTCTTCATTATAAAACACATCAGATGAAATTTCTTGTAAAAAATTAAAAGATTTGAGTACTTGTTATTTATTTCTAACCCTTACATGATCTTCATCCTGAGATATTTGTATTAATTTTAAAAAATAAAATACTAACCAAAAACAATTACTAATCAATTAATACAGATTGATATTCGCCGCTGATTAAGAAAAGTTGAACGAAGAGCTTAAGACGCTTAATGTACTAATCTCGGCGAAACTTCATGTGCGTTTTCTTTCTTGTCTGCAATCCGCGAACCAAATTGCAAAGCTCTCTTCTTATACCCAGCCACGTGCCTCAAGCCTAAGTAATAAGCCAGCGTGCGTAGCAGAATCTTTTCACCAAAACCCTGCGCTAAGTCAGCCGCCGGACAAGTTCTGCAAGAAGAAAAAGCAAGCACGGATAAAACAACTTCTTAAGCGTTATTCGATTAATCCACTTACTTCTCCCACACACGCAAACTTCGCACAAAGCCGACGACTTCTTCGTCCAAATAGGGTATTCGCAATTGCCGGCCATGGTCAGCAACGACCCTATCGTCACGCGCCAAGTTTCTGTGTGCAATATTAGCCCAATCGTCTTCCAACACCTCATGCAAACCAAGCCAGGATTTGTTTTTGAATGCAGCGCGATGTCTTGTGTATCCCCCGAATAATTCATCTGCACCCATTCCAACGATTAGGACGCGACATGGAGATGTGTAGAGATCAGTTTGACCCCTACTAGCAAACCACAAAGCACAGCCTAAACTATCATCAAGGATGGAATTCAAAGGAAATATTAGATCAGCTATTTGACGTGATCGTTCAGCGTCTAATTCCTGTGTAGTTACGTTAATTGGAAGAAAATTCCAGTTTCTATCTGGTCGTAAAGACTGTAATTCTAATAATGATTGAAGGCCTGTTAATCGATCTGGAGTTTCGTAATTCTCTGCTTTCTCAAAAGCAACATTCATTAAATCAATGGGTAGGTCTTTATTTATAAATTTATCAGCGATAAGAGCTAAAATAGTGCAATCAACACCTCCAGAGAATAAAACACCAACTCTACAATGATTACAATGTAATTGTTCAAATAAACAATTTTGGCAATATTTTGGTTGGGATTCTAGTCTACGTTTCAACGCACTTTCTAGTTTGTTATTTAATTGCAATACATTAGCTCGCCATTTATCATTTTTCAATAGATATTCAAAACCTTCTACATGTGTTAAACTCTTAATATGTTCAATCACATTCAAATCATATTCTTGTGGCATAACAAATTCATTTGTTTTTATTTCTAGTGGACTATTAATACTAATATTGTGCGCCAAAAAACTAGATATACTTTCCACTTTCTGCTCAAAATTCTTATTCCTCACAGGCCAAGTATTCAAAATGTAATTGTTACTGCCAACATCTAAGCTAAATATTCCTATAGCAGGCACTTCCATCACAGAAACCTTAGTTCTTACAGCAACACTAGATAGCAATAATGCATTGTTTGCTTGATCAGCTGCAATGAGTAAACTACGCCTACCAAAAATATCTCTTCCAAAGTGTAACATAACATTTAATTTATCATAATAAATAAATGAATATGGGCCATATACATTTTCTAAATGTTTACTAGGACTTTTACTTGATTCTAGTAATTCTTGGAGTAATTTGGTGTCTCCATGAAGGGAACAATTAATTTCTGAAACTACACTGCCTCCAAAGACATCTCCATTATAAGCAAACAAAGATTTTGAAGTTTCTATAGGCTGGTGTACTAATTGTTCACCTTGCAACCATAGTACACTAGCGGATAACTGCAGCTTTTTACTGGTAGTATTAAAAATGATTGTTTTCTGAGAATTAGGGCCTCGATGTTCAATTTGAGCCTTGCAGGAATCATACTGTAAAGAACCAGATCTAGATGCATTCGTAGAAAGGCATTGATTTTACTTACCAATTTCTGGAGATTAGTAGGCTTTTTTGGGTCCGATATTAAACATAATATTCCACACATTATTTATTACAAAAATCTAAACGCCTGGGTTGAATGGAGTTTAAAAGATTACTGAGGTTATGCAGTAAAATATGTTGCATATGTTTACAAAAGTGTGATAAACACAAATTGCAAGCTTGCAGTTTTTATTGAGAAAACGGAACAGGATAATGATGAACTAATAGTAGAATTCTAATTAAAAACGAAGTAAACGTGATGTTTTAAATGTGATCTAAAGTTTAAACCCTCTTCATTTCTTTGTCGTGTACAGTCGTAACCAGTTCTCTCGGTGATGATCGACGTATGATGTGGTTTTCAACGTGACGTGACATATCGAACAAACGAGGCAAGTGCGTGTCGTGGAGTCGTCCGAAGCGGTGAGTGCACGTAGCCAAAAATTCAAAACATGTCCGTCGCCGAACTTGCGTACCGCTTTCTGAGTGCCCAAATCGAAGAGCAAAAAGTGGAAAATCTCACAGAAAATGTAGCTAACGCGACCACGAAACCGCCGAGCACGCCTGAAGGAATGATCGTGGCGTATGGTAGTCTGGTGATCATGGCCATTCTTCCGATTTACTTCGGTTCATACAGATCCGTAAACTACCATAAGGAAAATGTAAGAATGCACAAGAGTATATGCTCAGCTCTCATAATACAACGGTACATGATATAATTCCAGAAAGCTGAAAAGATGACAAGCAAAGATGCTGCTATATTCCCAATTATGGCTTCCATTGCTCTCTTCTCATTATATATTGTATTCAAGTTGTTTTCTAAGGAGTATATCAACTTGCTACTGACTGGGTATTTCTTCTTCTTGGGAGTGCTAGCATTAACACACTTGTTGAGGTAACTGCTACAGATATCTCCTAATAATGTGCTATTAATGTCATTTGTTGTTTACAGTCCAATATGCAGTAAACTAGTACCAAGTGCAATCCCAAACATTCCCTATCACATACTGTTCAAGAAAGGTCAAGGAGATAAAGCATCTGATATCATCAACTATAAGTTCTCCTCGTATGATGTGGTCTCATTAATTGTATGCTCATTAGTTGGTGTTTGGTATCTCTGGAAGAAGCATTGGATTGCCAATAACCTGTTTGGTCTAGCATTTGCAGTCAATGCAGTGGAACTCTTGCATTTAAACAATGTAGTCACTGGGTTTATTTTATTGGCAGGACTTTTCCTTTATGACATTTTCTGGGTATTTGGAACTGATGTGATGGTCACTGTGGCCAAAAGTTTTGAAGCCCCCATCAAACGTAAGTGAAATACTTTGAAGTAACTGCAGAACATCTATAGTTTTGCCGACTAATGTGAATATTATTACTTTGTCATCAGTGGTATTTCCGCAAGATCTCCTCACTAATGGACTGTCAGCTAGTAATTTTGCTATGTTAGGATTGGGAGATATTGTGATTCCGGGTATTTTCATTGCGCTGCTGTTGCGTTTTGACTTTAGTTTGAAGAGGAAAACATACACATACTTCTACGCAACGTGCCTCGCTTACTTCGCGGGGTTGCTGACGACGATACTAGTAATGCATATGTTCAAACATGCTCAACCTGCTCTGTTGTATTTGGTTCCGGCGTGTTTAGGTACACCAGTTGCACTTGCGTTAATCAAAGGGGATTTGAAGGCATTATTAAGGTGAGAAATCTGTTACAATAGAAGATTTGCATCACATATCGCACGGAAGGCATGCATTACAATTTTATACAAAAATGATATATTGTGTTTAACCATCCGGAACTCGATTACAAGAAGTAGTGACGCATGATCGCGTTTTGTTTGATGTTTCACTCTATAAGGAACTTGCACAATTTCATTTAAAAAAAAGCAGCTTATTTTGTCTTTGGCTTTATCATTACGAGTTCCAGATAGTTACATTTATCATTAATTCTTGTTACAATAACAAACTAGGTAACATAAATAAAAGTTGTATTTTATTTACAGTTATGAAGATAGCCTTGAAGAACCTTCCAAAAAACAGAAAGAGCAACCTGAAAAGAAGCATACAGAAGGCAAGAAAGCAAAATAGCAAGCAACACACACATTCGAAACCGTGATCGGTATTATCCGTATTACCTTACCTATATACATATTTAGAGAATGTATTTGAAAAATATATTTGCGAGACGTTTTTATGAAATTATGTACATGTATTCCTAACGGTGCACAAAGCTTGATTGTTTTTATTGCCTAAGTAAGAATGATTTATATAAAATTTTACAGCTCAGTTTGTATTAGCTTAAATTTATTAAATGAAAACAACATCTTACAAAACCAGCAATATAAACTACACTTATATTAAATTTATTGTGTTGAAGCTGTTGTAATTGTAGGTAAATCATGGATGCCATTGTCATCAATCATCTGCACCTTGAAGTTTGGTAGGCTGACAATCAAACGTTCATGCACTTCTTTAACGCATTTCTTCATCAATTCATAGCCCTCTTCTCTGGTCAGATCCTTCTTGTGATACCTGTCCATGATGGAGAGAGAGAAAAAGCCACCATATCCATGGGCACAGTAGTCAACATCACTAAGTGATGCCAAGTAGTCCATAAAATAGAGCTGTGGGCCTTCCAGTTTATCAAAACCAGCCATGACAAGGTTGACATGATATGCACTCTGTAATACAATAATTAAGATATATTCATAAAATCCCTTAGCTGTAAGTTTTAGCTATTTGATTAAAAGAGTAACTTTCTGTTACCTTCAGAAATTGATACATTTAAGTCTTAGATAGTACTGGAGGCATATGAACAACATATCAAATAAAGAAACTAAAAACAATTCAGATGTATTACTTACTCTACTTCTGAGTGCATCAGCTAAATTCCTCCGTGTGAATGTAGCAGAAGCTTTGGGACTTAGCTCATACCCATTACGCATCTTGTATAACTGAATATTCTTACTGATGTATTCTGCAAACTGGGTAGTGTCGCCAGTCTCGCCCGATATGGCCATCACAATCTTATCACTCAGCTTATATAATTTATCCTCATCTATGACAATAAATTAAGAAGTTAAAATAAGAATATGCAAGATGTGTATAGAGCAATATCAATAAAAATTAGCTTACCATTTTTCATGACCATGATGCTATGGGCGTTAGTCATATCAGCGGCAATTAATACAAAATCGTTAAATTTGAGACCAATTAGGCACTCCATTGTGAATTATCTTCTTTTCGGTGTCTCTTGGAGGACCAGAAAACTGCAATGTAATACCACAACCCGCTTCGTTTTTGGCTGGTTATGTTATGCGATGTTTGACAGAAACGAATTTTATAGATCGGCTTTTATCGTATGTTATGTATGTAAAGCTTTGTTTTATATATTTAAATTAAAAATTCATCTTTAGTCCGAGTAAAATCCCGAGGACGCGCCAAACACCATAAAACAATTTTTGGCCAGCGCTACTCAATAAATAGACCGGTTGTTTTCATTTAGAGCCACCATTACAATACGTTTTTATTGCACTAATCAGTATTACCTCGTTTGTCGGAAGTTGCACGCGCATCTCTTCGTGTTAATTAAATCTGTAGCAAACAAACCAAGTAAGGAATCTTCTTATGAATCAATTACTTTACGGTGTTTTGTGTGCGCGTAATAAACAATAACATTGCGTCCTCAAGCTTTCATAATGTGTAGTTGTACAGAGCAGTGTAACTCAATGTATATTTTAGGAGGCAGAAATAGAACTTCGGACGGCTTCGCGAAATATGATAGCGCTAGTTGCGTTTTCGACTTACCTGCCCATAACCGGCAAAAACCTGAACTAGCAGTTTGTTCAGAGCAGCGGAACTCAATGATATATTTACCCAGCCCGAAATAGAAATTACACAATTGCTAGAATTGATGGAGCTATCCTCCGCGGTTGTGACGTTGCACAAGAAGAGAATCAACTCCAAATAGGAAGAGATGTTCTTTGATGTTATGTGTATATTTAAAATGTTAAAACAATTACATTGCATTCGACGAGTGTGGCTGCGCAAATAGCATCGCAGCACGTTTAAAAATCCACTAACTAAAGAAGTCGATCTACTTGTGAGTGTAGAGTAAAGTGTGAATGCAAGACGCTGCATTTTGTGCCGGTCAGACGCACATTAGCCAAGCTTGCAATTTTGGTCATCGCGAATCAACAGGTATCATGTTAAAAATATTGCGTCAGTTTTGCACCTTTCTCGCCGTGTAGAAACTTAATTTGCGCGCATTAATTATGCTAAAGTAAATTCGTTACGTTTGAGCATTCATTCTATGTGCGCCTTAATTGTTTGTGTTTTCTTTAAAATCTGCTTTCATTTTGATGTTTTTTGAATTTACATTGGTCTTTCAAGCAATTAATATCTGTCTCTGTTAATTGTATGAGGAATTGCATTGTATTGGGTGAACAAAGCCGGACACATGGGATCATAGCAGTGTA
>JAODGC010016330.1:59738-126447 GCA_027574925.1 Ecitoglossa quadriceps | reverse complement strand
CTAAAGAGTGGTTCTATTGATTACTATCACTTATTTAATTTTACGTTACTTGTAAGTACCTTAAAATTGGTGTCAAATTTCATGAACCTTGACAGTACTATGCTACATATTTTCTTTTGTAGCTAGAGAGTTGATCTATCGACTGCTTACATTAATTTAGTTTTATGTTAGTTTAAT
This sequence comes from Ecitoglossa quadriceps, assembly GCA_027574925.1. Lineage (NCBI taxonomy): Eukaryota > Metazoa > Arthropoda > Insecta > Coleoptera > Staphylinidae > Ecitoglossa > Ecitoglossa quadriceps. The sequence continues at coordinate 126,270 of JAODGC010016330.1, read as the reverse complement.
ATATATGTACAGATATGTATTTATAAGTTTCAAAGCATAAACTCTATTTGAATAATTAAGAAGCACTGCAATTCTTTGGTTTAATTTTTAAATTATCCTTAATAGTTTGCCGACTAACGATAATTAATACATATCATAACCCAATAATCTATCTGTAAAACCAAATATGGCGGTAGTCCGGGTATTTATGTATCAAATGTGCACTTATTGCAATTTGCTTGATGTCCTTTGCTTTAAATAATTAAAATGAGAAATTAATAAGCAAATATATTTGTGTTCCACCAAAGAGTTTATCATATTGCATAATTGTGAGTGAGGAAGAGTGAGAATACGTATATGCGTCTAAACGGAACGCTCGTAACGTGTTGCTATCTATACAGATAAGTTTTTCAAAAAATGAACATGAAGAATTTTACAAATTCAGCATTCTCCCAAATATGCTGTTCAAATTATAACTAATCTATCTTTGTAATTTGTTATAAACTAGGGGAAGTTATAAAGAATCTTCCACTTCTTCCAATATTCATGGATCAACTTAAATCTCTTCAAATTCTTTATTATTACTTGGTCTTCTGCAACATGCTGCACACAATGCATGCTACATTTATAAGTTCATGAGATTATGAATTCCCAGCACGATCCAAAAACTTTCTCTTTGAGCTTAAACAAGTTTAACGCAAACTTCTCATTATCTTCAACAAAAAAAGCCTCACTCTGCAAAAACATTATATTCAAGTTTCTAACTTGTTTTTATAAAGAAATAACAGATTTTATTTACAAATTATTGGGAAAACATGTTTAAAGTTAAGTCGACTAAGGATATAAGTCTTTACAGTTGGCACTTGAAAGGGAAGAATTTCAAAATAGTTTCTGAATATTTTCTAAAATCAAAAGCTTGTAGAAAAGTTCAGCGCACTGAAAATAATATAAGGAAGGTAAGAATGAAAATGAAAGTCAAGTTGATAAAAAGTATACAGATGTGTACTGGACTAGAATAAAACGTAAGTGTACAGTTGTAATAAATAATCAAAATATAAAGCTTTGAGTTGTAAACCGTTTGTAAAGTATTATCATTACTGCTTGCATGACTTGTAGATAAAGTATATTGAAGTTTAAAATGTTGAAGTAGAAATCTGGGGAAATCTTACATTTCTTGAAATTTTGTAAAGGTTGCTTTGAAGAGAATTGAATTGCTTATTGCGCGAAGACTAGAACAAGTTGTTGTTAGAAAGTTGAAGTTGAAATTGGTTTCGAGTTGAAATCAGAAGTTGTCAGTTTAAAAACATTGCAGTTGAAAAAGAATAAGGCATAAAGTGCGTGCGGAAATGGTTGAATATTAATTTAGGTCCGGCCCACTTGATCGACCTGCTGTTGGAGATTGTTGACCACCTCTGGGGGGAATTGATCACCGAGAATCTCGAACAGGTTGATGCGCTGATTGCCAGGGATGCTTTCATAAGCACCGATTTCAATTCCTTCTTGGACCTTAAAAAATCATACAAACAAATCTAAGCTATTAAAAACCGCCTTTACTTAATGACGTGCATTTACATCAATGATGCAAATTGCAAATGATTCTCGGAATTACGTAAGACATGTTTGTACTTGTAACACAATTGTGCAATGCTAATATGATAATTAATATGTCTTTAGAAACTGACCTTTTGAATTTGCGCATCCTTGGGAATTAGGAACGTATTCTGAGCTTGACGGATTGCTTCATTTGTGTAGGCACCTCCTTCTTTTTGGGGAGCTGCGGCTGCCAACGCCAAGCAGACTAAGAGTCCAATGCTCACTTTCATTGCTTTAATCTTTAATTTGAGAGAATTGTAACGCTTTGATGTTTTATCGACTTGGATAGCTTTCACTCACCGTTTGAGTTCTCTGCGCACAGCAGTGTTTTGCGAACCGATCTTAAGGCGAAACAAACGCCTTACGTTTTCATGTTTGCTTTTATACATGTTCAACATTCTCCCTCCACTTTCGACCAAATGTCTGCGCTTGGTGTCTATCCTGACTGTATGAAAAAGCTGCAAGACCAGACCAAATACATTGAACAATTTTTTGTCTTTTTTGATTTCTTTTGGTATTATTATGAATATAATTGTGTAATATTTAGTGTAAAGTATTGAGCTACTTTTTTAATAATAATAACCTAAATAACGTCGACTGTCATCGAAATTTCAAGTTTTGCAGTTTCGCAAGATTCGATATTTTTGTGGCGTTCTCGGATTTCGCGGATTAGACGTATGGAAATAGCAATTGTTTAGAAATAAATAATTAAATACTTATCTCGTTTATCCCTCGACTAATTTTGTTAAACTTTTCTAGTTTGTACTTTATCATTTTTACACATTTTTCATGTTTAGGCTCATCAAAAATCTCAAAATCGTTAGAGAGCAATTTCCCTAAAAATTGCATGTCTTCATTATATAGAAAATGTATAATAAGAGGAAAAGTAAATATCTTTATATATGCATTTACACTCTAAACAGGTATTGCACGTGTGTAATTATTATCTTGGCCCGTCGCGAAGAAAGTGCGTATCATTAAGGAACTTCTTTGTTGTGCATGGCGAGTATGTTTACCGTATATGAATTTTAACGTCTTGCCTTCACTTTTACTTGACGTGCTTGACTTTAGTACAATGCGATTGCCATAAATTTTGCCGATGCGAAAATTGATGGTGGTTGGTGTAAAGTGCAGCATGCTTTTCCGCTTTGCAAGTGTATGTACATTTGATTGGTCTCGTAGATATTAAAATATATGGCCTGAGTTGGAGTTGAGAGAAAGTTCACCAAATTTTCCTTCATTCAGAAGTTTTGGAGATTGTAGTGATGTGCGTCAAAATATGCAAGTGGGTTTGTAGATTTAGCTTGAAATTATTTATTCACAAGAGAAGGAAAGGAAAAGAGGAGCTAACCTTTCACTATGTCGGTTTTAGATGTAAACTATATTTGAAAAATTAGTTTAATCGTATTTGTTGATTAGTGATTGTTTACTAATCTTCACAAAAATAGGTAAAGGGTGTTAAAAATAATTTACAAATTAGGTGTACAACTGGTACTTTTATAATAATAAATTTGAAATTGATGGGTTTTGTAATTAAATGTTTGCTCTATCTTGCAATTATCAATTTAATATCATAAATATCAACGTTATCCAATCACAGGAATATAAAATAACGGTGTGTTCAAATTTAATAAACTTATAGAAAGCTATAAAAACTATAAGTAAATCAATAGCAATGATATTAGAAGAGTATCATACATTTAAAATCAACTCTATGTTTTAAATAAATTATTAGCCAAACCCAATTATATATTTTATTGTGGATTATAATTCGATACAAAATACTTTAGATGAAGAGCACTGAAAGGTAGGGCTTTGTATATAAATATAAAATTACAAATTATTACTGGTGCAGTTAAAATCTCGTTTACTTTTCAACATTTCACTTCATATGCTTCACATACACTTAAAAACTTGCATTTAATTTTATCATAGGTTAATTGCATTTACTAAACCCAGACATATATACTCTATCTATTTCTCTATTTTATTAAATTCTTCCTTGCCACATAGTATAACTCAATAACTAATTGCCCATCTCTCAAAATTGCATCCATCTTTTCGACCTTTTTTAACAGCATGTGTAATTTTTATACACAGCAACATCATCATATTGTGCCTTTCACTTTGGTTACGATTTATATTACTATCCTCAACCAACATATGTACTTTACTTTATTTCTTAGCTGAAGTTGATAATGTTGATGATAAAAGAAAACATCGGAACTAGAGTGCCATTTATGTCTTTCGTGCGCTTATTTGCTGGCCCAATTTTTTACATAAAGTATACATTTTGTGGCGACATTTCTTGGCTCCAAACTGTAATCAATGTATGTGCAGACAGGTATTAGCTTTATACTTATTTTATACTCATCATCAGCAATGTGCATGGGGAACATGATGTGCTTGCATCATGATTGTTGGCCAAAGTTCACTTTGCAAGTATTTCTTGCCGCAGGTACATTTAGTGTCATTAGAGGCATTGTTGGGTCATCGTATTAAGATGTTCAATCTGCAATGTGTCAATTAACTTACGATGATTTCACATAAAGAGTGACAACATTTGCAAACGCATTTGCAATAGTCGTTTTGTATTAATTTACACCAAATTTAAAAGTGAACTTTCTAAAGTACAAACATTACTTAAATGTAGTAGCTTAATTACTTACGCCTGAATAGTAAATTAAAATATGAAATATTTTATTATTACATTGTTTACGTCATATTATAGTTCATCCAAGCTAATGGAGACACAGTGTGTGTACGATATTCTCCTAGCGTCGAATAAACAAAAGTGCTGTATGCTTTCTGTTGATCAATGCTCGTAATTTTAGCGCATCAAACAGCGCATGGTTTGTTCATTACCAGCGAGTGCTAATGGGTATTGCATTAAATCGATATCGTATATGGAACAACGATTGATGTGAAAAGGTGGAAGCGACAGGATCGGAGCTTAGGTGGTGGCACATTGCAAAATTCAACACATGTGCATGCTGTGTTTTATGGTGTCGGTTTTCACTTTTGATAAGGAGGTCATGTACATTGTTTATATAATCGCATAACCGCACAAATGTATATTCAGGATGGAATGAGATACAACTGGTTTTATTTTTTGAATAATTAATTATAAGGGCAGTAAAAGAACAATTATTTTCAGAGCAGAAAGTGGGTTTCAAATTGAAGAAGCTAAATTTTCAATTGAATTGCATAATTTTACAATAACAAAACATTTTAATTGAAAAAAATCACAATGTAGCACCAATTCCATCAAGGGTGTACCTGAATATCTAAAAAAACACTGAGTGTTTATTTATGTTTACCACTTTTCTATTTATAGGTACAATTAGGATATATTTGGTACATGTTTTACTTTATACAATTACATTGAAAGTACTTCAATCCAGCTCACAATTAATCGATACAAATATGAAATGATAGGGCCGTGGCAGGATGTCGTGTACAAAGGCGGGTAATAAATAATCTTAACACCAATAAAATAAGGATAGCCACACAGGTTTGCTGCCAACTCAATCATGGAAATTAGGAATCTACCTTAAACGAAGCAATCATCTATTGTCTGGCAACTAACTATATTCTGTAAACTATGTTCGTGTCAACAATAATATTAAAATTTCTCATATAAACTAACTGATGCAATACTTGAATCATTGATTAAAAAAGTAGTTTCAATACATTTGTTCTTGTATGGCATATTTCCTTACCTCTTTTACGATTTTATACTGCTCACTCTTTACTTGCTTGCATAATTCATCTAAAAATTACTGACATTTCACATGTCGAGCCATTCCAGCCGTATTTGTAGTCTCAACTTGGAATGAAATTTCAATCACAACCATCAAAATTTGGTCGTATTCAACATGCACTCGTCGTGTTTGAATTATAGAGAGTGGACTGATACATAATCTTAGACTAATAGAATTACGAGACACAAATACTAGAATTAAATCACTGTCATTGTAATCATCATCAGTGCGATTGGATACACAATGATGTTAAAGACGTCCTAATCTAATTGTATGCACGATACTGCGCTGTAAAGAAATCTCTAAGAATGCCTAGGACATTAGTGTCAACTCCTCCCCCTTTCTTAGAATCTCTAAGTTGCAGCTTTGCTAAAGCATCACCAATCCTTGCCAGTGCCATAGCTTGTTGATGTTGCTGCCTTGTTTGAGGTGTTGCGGTCCCTTGCAGATTCACTGGTTTTGCAGTAGTTCCGCTAGTAGCTTCATCTACTAGTTCCTTAAAAATATGTCTGGCTTCTTCTGCAGATTGCTCCTGAGGTTCCTCTTCTATTAATGTCCCAGTATCAAGACCAATTTCTCTATTAAGTTCCTCAAAGATGGATTCATCCTCGTTGGACTCCCGTTTGATAGTTTTCCTTAATTTAGATTTATCATCTATTGTTGGGGCTTGAGTGGATATTGTATCCTGGGCCCCTTCATGCGTAGAGTTTTTCGCAGTCTCGTCAGAGTTGTGCCCACGCATCAGATCTACATCGATCATTTCCACATCATCAGGACGTTTAATCTTGGGAGTAGTTGTACTTGAGCTTTCTACAGTCTCCGCTGTCACATTATTGAAGCCAGGCAGTATTTCTACCAACTCTGCGGTGCTTTCCTCTCCTGAAACAGGCGTCCTTCTCTTCCCAATACCTTCCACACTGGCGTTGCTCTCATCATTGAGTATTGAAGCATGATCTTGTTTGACAGTGACCTCCTCGCCACTATCAGTAACTTCCTCAATGCTTTCCATAGTCTCCTTTGATCTGGCTATAGTGAAAGTGGTTTCCGGCATGCTAAACGACGTTTCAAGTGGTGTTATTGTTGTGGCCGGGCCGTCAGAAGTGGTCGCTATTATATCCTGCACGTTGACTAATTCATCATCTAAAACATCTGGGCTTGCTGCTACTGTAGTACAAAGGTCGCTATCCGCCATGTTAGTCAGAATACTATCCGGCAAAACCGCAGCTGGGTTTAATAAAGTTTTCTTCAACCATTCAGCGTTTGACTCATTCCGGGTGGAATTTGCAGCAACCGCTTGTTCGAAAACTTCAGGAAGAATTTTTCCCTGTGGTAAATTTACGTCCGGCGGTTGACCTCCATCTTCCTCGACTTGCTGAGTCATTACATCCGGAATCGGCGGATACTCCGGATTAGATTCCAATACCTCCTCTTTCTCATGAATCATCGGAATACTCGTTGTTTTGGAAGAAGCAGAAAGAGAAGAACTTTCCGCTGGACTTATACTATGAATTGTGCTATGGGAACATAAAGATGAGAAAAGTTTCTTCGCAACATCTGTATTTTACAACTCACCTATTTAGGGGATTTTCATTGTTGTCATCCGTTTCCCCATCAGTAAAACTATTTGTCACGTTACCCAGTAACTCATCGAAAGTATTTGTCGTAATACTAACATCTTCTGTATCACTGGAACTTACACTTGTTTCTGTAAAATTCCTAATATCTATATCATCTAGGCTTGCATCAGTTGAATTGAAGTCATCTGGGATCTCTACGATACTTTCTGTTGTACTACTGGGCCATTGGACTAAAGATAAAATATAAGTGGACTCTGCAGCAGTCTGTATATCATCTTCATTCTGCTCTCCTAAAATATCATCAAAATTAGTGACACTGTTTTCCGTCTCTTGTTTAATGTCATAGTTGGGCTCTAGAATTTCTTCCGCTTCAACGCCACCTCTCTGGAGACCCTCTGCTCCGATTATGGTGATAACAGTAGCTGGTGTACTGACCCCTTTTTCATTTACGAGCTCTCCGTCTTTTTTAAGGAAAAGTAGTTTGTCCCCAATACGCAATACTGATGGAGGATGCTGATATACCTCAGCTACCTCACTGCCATCACTATCCGAATCTGTATTATGTACTAAATTATTGCTTCCGGGGTTATTTTCCTCATCACTGTCGTGTATGTTCTCAACGATGAGTTGTTTGTGTACGACGTCATTGATTTCCCGTTTGGGCGAGTTTGTGATGGGGATCTCCTTGATTTCGGGTATAATCTCATGGATCGTGATTTCCTGATGCTCCTCCTCCACCTCCTGCTCGTCAGGCTGACGTTGATTCTTCGCTGGATGAGTTATATCCTCCAGGATTTTGATTGTGGACTTATTTGTGTCGTTTATTTCGTTAGCGAAGAAAATGTTTGATGGCTCTGCACCAATAGCATGAATTATGTATTAGTTTATATTCGATTGTGGATTTTTTCTTCTTACCTTTTGGAGGGCAATGATCGTACTTGGGACAGCACTTGCCAGGCACGTGCCTGCCCTCGCAGTCGTTGCGTATGTAGCAGGAGACCTCGGCGCATTGGACCTCGCCGCCACGACAATAGCATACTTTGCATTCGGTGCCTGGCTTCTGTTCCAGCCGTTCACCATTGGCGTACGTCCTGCCCTCGTAGTCGCATTCTGTAGACGAGAGGCAAACATTAACATCGTTAACGATCTCAAAAATTCAAAACCTGCAATGCTTTTATAACTTCCAACCTCGACTCACCGCATTGGTATTCCGGACAGCAAGTGTTGGGTTTGTGGATGGCGCGGCATCCAGGCTTCTTTTCGCAGCGCGTCGTCTCGCAATGCACTCCAGGCGGTTGGCATTTGCATTTGAGGCAGGGCTGCTCTGCAGGAACAGGCTCATCGGCCTCATAGACTAGATCACCGACGACGCAGACTGCAAAACGTGAAAATTACGATTTCAAATCTGTGCAAATTTGCTAAATCCAGAAAGGAGTAGAGCAAATGAATAGAAAAGCGTAAAGATCTTCATTTGAATTTCTATATTTGTGAATTCTGATGTAACCCAACACCTTGGGCATATAATATTTACTTTGTTGTGCCTGGTCCTCGATGACTTTCTCTATCGAGGACGGCTGATCGTCCATGATTTCCGGATAGATTTCCCTCTTCGTACGATGTAGCGCTTGGAATAGTTCCACTGTTGCAGCTCCATGATGTAATGGTCCTGCAAAACATACAGAAATTCAATTGTATTGTAACACACAACTTGCACAACCGCATCTTGCTACCATGACCGCATTCAATAGAGTCAGCAATACGTCAACATGTCTATTATCATCGTAATCACGGTATGCGAATGAAACGACAACTTTATAATTGTTATACTTTGGGTCTACAAAATGCACAACTGGCTACAACTCAATTTATTTCAATTGTTCTTGATTTTAGTGCAGACCAACGGACTTTTGAAGGTTTTCCTAAATATGGGTTATTGACAAAGTAAGAACCTTGTTTCTAGCGTTGTAATAATTCTATTCACATTGTGGTAGTGTCGTTAAACCTTCGCTAATTCAAATATGTAGCTGATCGTGAATGCACGCTGTGTGTATTCAGTTGAGAGGTGCATTTTGCTGGGCTCAGCCGTTCATCCTGGTCAGCCATGCATAAATCAATTTAATATTGCGTGGTTGGAGGATGGGCGCCGACATGTTGCAAATGCGACTAACGCCACATGGCCTACTGAGCTACAATTTCAGCGTGTGAGGGGTGTTTTTTGTTTGTGGACGGGATTCGAATGAAATTATCTAAAGCGTTGATGGAACACCATGTGTTCACTGATGTTTACTGCAAAAACTGAGTTTATTTCCTGTGGTGCGAACACAACATCAATGGGGAGTGTTTTTTCAGCAGAGGAAAATGAACTAATCCTAGAAAAGGACAAACAAATTTGATTTTATGTTGGTTTAATACCAGCATTTATTGTGAAACCAATCTAATGTGACTATATTTTATTTAAATCATGGAATTAGAAGGAGGAAAATTCTCAGTAATTTTAGTTTTTATTTCCACTATAGAACATTTTTTCATGAATATCCTCAAAAATTGACTAATTACTTTTCGTATAGAATACATCTCAGAAAAGATATGCTACTTGTTTTACCGAATACTTCATTTGTCACAACTATTGTTATTTCAAATGATGATTTGAGTATGTCCCTATGAACTTTGCTCACCTGCTCGTGCAACTCGATCCGAGACCGACAATACCAATGCGAATGCGACGATCGACGTGACGATTACGAGGTTATTCATCTGAAACAATTCCCAAAGCATGATTGGTTAACATCGTGGTTAACAACGCACCGTCTTTTTTTTGCATTAACAGTACGGATCAGTCAATTATAATTACAATTACACTGCGCTTACTGTTTCGGGTTATGCAATGAATTAGACAACAACGCCTTGATAAAACTATCAATGGACTCGAGTCGGTTATCTATAGTCACACACGTAATTGAAGTTTATGTTTAACAAATGCATTTTATTCGAAGCAAATTCACAGTAAATTCCGAGCGAAGAAAACAAGTTTCCACTAGCCGAAGAAAAATACACCAAGTCTTCGTTGAATTATTCAAAGGACCAAACGATATAACCGCTCTAGTGCGGCGTCGGGTGATAGGACGGTGGTGGTTTTAAAAAGGAGCGCGAGGTCCCATTTTACCGGGAAAAATAACGCGCGCGGCGAAAGCGAATAAAAAGAAAGACGTAAAAAACTGTAGAAATATGCTCAACGTGCTCTGAGTTTAGCCACGGGTCCTTCTACCTTAACATAGATGCATTCGCCATCAAGCGCACAAAAGGAGAGGTTTCGCTTTTTTCCTTTGGGCTATGAATTTCTATGCGAGGTGGGCTTGGCTTCACTTACGTGGTGCCTATATGAACGCAAAATGCAGAGGGGCTGGTGTTTTGGGTATTACTGGTTTGGAGAAAAACGTTGGGAGTTTTGAAGCAGCTCACAGATCAGCGTTTAAATATTCGTTAGTGACGTCTTGCGAAATGCGAGCGCTGCACTTCATTAATTATAAAGCTTCGAAAACCTCGAAAAGAAACAAATACGAGCAAATATTTATTCAGGGATGAAATTTAGGAATGCGGAAAACAAAAGTTTTTTAATTTTTAACAAGGTTCATGACTGAAATTGTGCCTTATTAATACTTAGCAACTTTTACAAGAATACTGCGATAAAGACGCAATCCTTGACATTGTATCAAGAACTTTGAGAGCAAAAGATCACTCAATAACAATACTCAAGTCGGTAAATATCAAATATTTATTATAGTAATATTCGTAGAATTAAATATTTTAATGTAACATAAGAAATGAGAAAAATTTAAATAAGAAAATTTAGGGAATGTAAGTGTTTACTCAGGTTTATGTAGCCCTTCATTACAAAAAAAAGATATCTTCAATTTCCATTTTGGTTTCGGGATAGACACGCAATTGTAGGAAAGAAATTGGAAGGCAACTTTTTACTTGAGAAGGTAAAAAATTTCATTAAGTATCTGAAAGAAAGAAAAATAAGTTTTTAAATATCACGGCGTGGATCTACGTTTTTCAGTGCTGCGGTACCACTAGCACTTCTAGTGTTCCTGAACACTTCATGTTTTTGGTTTGGATGATTTACTACTTTTGTCGTCTGTCTGCTTTCCTTAGTTGTGGCTTTCTGCAGTTGTGGAGCTATCCGTACCATTTGAGCTCTGCGACGATTTATGCCCTAACGCAGTATTAACTTTACTTTAGCCCTCGATGTACGTTAGTTATTTTGCTCGCGCGCTGTACTGATTATATTGAGCACGTTCCGCGGCGTATATCTTCGTGCTCGCCGGCATAGGCCATATTACTGCAAGCTCTTAGGCAGCTTCAAATGCATCCACGTCGAATAGTAATACTGCGGAGGCGGTCTTGTGAAGTTTTATAAAGTTGAAAGCCGCATGAGCGTCGTTCATTTCCCATTCCGGGTGGGCTGCCGGGGTGAAATGAAGGCGACGACTTTGTTTGGCTATTCGGGCGTCGGTTTGATGGCTGTGCAACACTTTGTAAACAACGCGCGAATTCACGCTAATTCAAGGCACGCGGAGTTATTTCGGAGTGTCGAGCAAGGAAGGAATTTCGAATGGGAGGTATAACTTAATGACCGGAAGGAAATTGTTTTATAGGTAATAACATTTGTTTGAGATTTGTGTTTCTCCCAAAATACTCTTGATTAATTTCCCTCATTTTTCTTTGATAGCACCAGTTTGATTTTAATACCTCCAATCTATAGTCAAATTTTAATCAAACTCGTATGTAATGTGATTTTAATTTTGAATTTGGCGGCGCCTTCAATGAAGCCAGTCATTTCTTGGCTGTCTACCTCACTATCTGCTTGCGAATTGCTAATTTGACGAATTAGGGAGCATGGAAAACTCGCGCACAAATTCGCCGCTTAGCATGATGTCAATGCGGAAGAGAGTTATCGCTCGATGCTGACGACGTTCGACGCCTCACATACTAGACACATGCAGGCCAAAATGGAAAACGGCGAAATTCGGCAGGAATTGAAATCGAAAACATTTACGTGCAGCGGCGGGATGCCGCTGGCAAAAGGGGATTTTCTTGCCGCAGTACGTTTCAATTTTCAAATCCTTCCTTCTGCCTAGACCCAGTAGCCGGATGCTCGACAATATAAATCTTGGGGGGCGGTTGTGCCAACTGACGCGTCGAGCAATTAACCAAAAACTTTACGCAGAACTTGAATGAATCATTCGGGAAATTATGTCGACTGTTTTAGCGTCGAGTAGAGCGAGGGTGGAGCGGCCACAAAAGTGTTACGGCATCGTGTGTCCCGCAATTAATTCCGGCTACGGCTGTGAAGATGGTGGTTATGAGAGAAATGCTACAGGCGGAGATGATAATTGGTGAGATTAAAATTAGAATTGGAATTGAAATATTTCAAATGATTTACAGTTGGAGGAGATTTTGAGATTTTTTGTTTGTGACCGAATGAAAAGCATATCGAGGAAATTTTTATACTTCTGCCATTTCTACTGCTTTTGTACAGTATATGTCATTTGCTTGTGATAAAGGAATAACATTTCCAATCCATTTCTTGTATAGGGATGAAATGGACGGGAAATTCATATTATCTTCGTGTCTGTCAACAGTGACGTAGTATGTTTCTAATGGTTGCAATTGCGTTGGGAAATTGTATTTTGACTCAAACGCTTTAGTCTGCACATACGCACAACGATATCTTAATATATAGATATCCCATGTAAATAAAAGAGCTCAATTTGAAACAGGCAATAAACGCAACAAACTTGATATTTATATATTCAATATCCATTTTAGCTTTATTAAATAATTTACATAAATATTTTAGGTTTAGTATGATCATAAATTCAACCTATAAAAAATTTATACTTTCACACTAAAGTACCACTCCATCCTCCAATTTCTCGCTTTCAGCTCGTTCTCCAAAGAATGATGCTCAAATTTTAAAACAAAATACATCGATGCCTGCTATCACATGAAATTCAAACACCCCGCATTTACATTATATACTCTACCCTACCACTTTATTGTGCACCAGAGCAAAGTTATATGAACACAATTTTCAATAATGTAGACATTATACGTGGAATGATTACGCAACCATGAAGACCGCCGGCGCCGCCACCACTCGCCCTTCGTCGCCTCTACGCATGAATATAATTAAGTTTGTCGATCAGAGTTATGTGCGGAAACAGATGAGTGGAAAGGTTCAACATTGCTAAAAGGAAAGTGCACTGGGGCGAAGAATGCTTGAAATTGAGCAAAATAGCAGGAAGCTATAAAAATAAATTCAGGTAGAATGGAATTATGCTTAGGAATTATTGTAATTTATTTTAGTATTCGTGTACGTATAAAATTATCAGAGTGTTAACTTAATTGCCAGCAGGTTAACATCATCCAGAAATAGAACAAAAAGGATGTTGAGATAGGTTTCTCTCGTCCAGGAAGGAAGCGACAAAGGAAGGGACACTAATAAATCTTTAGAGTGGCCCACGTGTTGAGGTGGCATCTAAATGTGGTAACCGAACTCAGGATAATATTTAATTAATTTAATTATGGCACGTTGAGTCTTGTTTTTGTTGGAGCACAACCCTACAATCCTACAACCCAACTCATTCTGTTTTTCTAGGTTGTAATACCTTTTTGCAGGAATAAATTAATTAAATATTTACTGCAAATATACCTGAATAAGATGGAATGTACTGACGTAATGAGTGTTTATAGTGAAGGGTGTTGGGGAATATTGACTAGCTAAGTGTACCCAGTTGAGTTAGACAGGATTAACTCGTTTACCTATGTATATGTCATTAAATTCACTGCGTCTGTCAACGATGAAGACGATATATATGCAGGACGGTCCAGGGTGAGGTTCATCGGGAGGCGGGTTTGGATCCTACTGTAGGTTGTCATTAGTAAGTTATACATCTCTTGTTGGGAGCATGTAGACTGGGAAAGGTTGACCTTAATTTGTGGATGAATATTGATTATATCGTGGTCACCAGAGGGTTGTGGAAGTGGAAGTTAAGAAAGTGGGCTAAAAGTTAAAGAAGGAAAATATTGAAGGAAAAATGTTGAGCAATTTAATTTGAAGGTAATCAATTATTCTTTATGAGAAAAGTGAGGATGAAATAGTGATATAAGGGTATATTGGAAAAAAAACACTCAAGCAAAGGCGTTTTACTTGATAAATTCTAGAAATGTTACACACTTGCATACAGATGTGAAGAAGGTATAAATTGAATGATTACAGATATATTTGCGTAATTCAATTTATAACGTAGGTGTATAATGATAAAAATGCATTAAAAATAAATATTCCACTCATATGGTTAGAGTAGGATACAAAGAAGACGAAGTTAAAGAAGATTAAAAGAAACACATTTATTATTACCTTAACTTATCAATAGTATAGTAGAATATAAAAATCAAATGTAAATACTTTTTTATTAACATTATCAGCACGTTGATAGAAATAAGAGGATGATAATCTACAGATGAAAGCCAGCCTATTAATTTCGCTCACCTGAGGATTTGTTTACATTCGAGTTTGTTTACCTCACGCACTGTAGTGGAATATTTAAGATGTAAATCTTCACAACACGTGTGTTTGTAGATGGACTGCGCCTATGCCTAAGTCAGTCTACCATTCGCGTTGATGCGTGCAACGCAGAAAAAAAAACATCTTCGAGTCCAACGACAACATTTCCTTATCCATAATATCAACAAGCAAGCATTTCAAGCATTTAATGAAATGTCCGGTGGACAGACACACCAGTACGAATGACAAATGTTGTAAACTCGAGTAAAACATTCGTCGAATTGTAGATCGTCTTTATCAAGTGTTAAGACGGCATCGATTCGATGAAACAAGAAACAAGTGTAAATTGTTATTCAGATACGAGTTATGTGTAAAACGATTCCAAGTTAGATATATGACTCGTATCTATATAGTTATTGTTTATTCATACTATTTGTAGCAATGCGAAATAACGTGAGAGGGAAAGTAATTTTGTTCGTAATACTTGCGCACTCATCATTGTCTCTGGGTGATTGATAAATGAAGCAAGTGATAGTGATGTACTACAGTCGCAAGTTTTGATGAAACGATAGAAATCGAAAATTACATTGCAGGTGTTGTATTATTGTCGGGAACGTCAGAATGTGAGAATGTGCACATTATACCTCTTTGATCATTACTTGCGCTCACATATCACGAGGAACAATCCATTCATTGGATGAAAGTTGTTGCAATAGAATGCAGCAGTCACATTTAATTAGTGCTTGGTTTTCATTTGATAATTACAAATATCTACCATGATTTTCCAAAACCATATGCGTGATTTATATATGTTTAAGTAGATTGATAAGTTTTAATATATACCCATAATTAACCATTTTTAATTATTTAATTTCTTTGTTTATTTCTTTTAAATAAGTAATAAATAGGTGGTAATCTCATAAGTCATAAATAAATGAATATTCAACTAAGGTCATTAGAATACAATGGAAATATGAAATATTGTTGCTAATTGACAATTTCAGTTGAAGTATTCAATTATTTGGAACTTTTTAAAAATACCAATTGACAGTTCATTCAATAAAGTGCATCCATATTTGGCACTACTTCAAGTAGTACATGTTTTCTAAGCGAAAATAATAACTAATTACTAATTTAGAACAGGAATCTCTAAATAGAATCGTCCAAAGTGAGTGCAGCAAGAAACCCGTCAACTTTTTCTAATTAACACTCTCTTAATTCACTCCTTAGTCTTCACCTCTTAACTCGCTTCCAGCAACTTGTATCATTTAAATTTCATTTTGATGTTTCCTTAGCAAGTCAGAAAAAGTGAAAGTACTTGATTTTCACACGCTTCGATGAAATAATAACCGCTAAATCCACGTCCTGTCCATCTCTTGCACCACACGAAACATTCTAATAGACGCTAAACACTTTAATGTCCTATTGTTTGCCTCCCATCGCTGGCTGTTACATTCCGCATGCATCCATTCAGAAATGCAAGCATTAATTTCGCCAACGTACACAATGAGAGCTACAGGTTGTGCGATGGAAGAAATCCAGCCGCTTCCTATATAATTTGCCTGATTAGCTAATGATATCACAATCTATTGCATAACTATACCCCCAGGTCGCGGATGACGTGGTTTGCGCAATGCGTTTAATTGGCCAAATGTCATATATTCAATCAGCAGCATTTAGCGTCACTAAATGTGGTCGATCAATTTACCTGTGTGTGCAATTCGGTGATAGCGGATTGGAAATGCATACTTAATGATGGCTGTATAATTTGGTGGAACTTTCGCTGCAGCTTTCACACCAGCGAAGGAGGTAATAATGTGCATACGGTGATCATAATTGATGTAAGTAAGTGAAGTAACATTAGGTTGCAATTTAATTTAAGGTCACGTAATAGTTTGACATTTAGTTGGACTTTAAAATTAGTTTTTCATCCTTAATTCGAATTTGTATTGGTTATATTAAATTCAATTTAAAGATGCTTTGTTTAATAACATCCAAAATTTAGAAGATTTATTGGTATTATACTTAGAATGGCAAAGAAAAACACGTTTGCTTTAAGATGTTTTGACCGGAATTGATTTTGTTCATTAAAAAATACTTTTACCGTGTTACAAGTTTCAAAAAAAAAAAAAAAATGTTGAAAAAGAACAATGTAAAATTTCAATTTAATATGACTGCTACTACGGGATTACTACATACATATCAAAATAGATGATATTAATTAGCTCATTTTGAAACCAACCCAAGTAAAATTGCTTCCTCTGCATAAAAATGATAAACAATGCTTCATCAATCTCTTCCACCATACCAAAGAGCGTTCAATAAAGTTTCCAAAACCATTCACAGCTCATTCTCTCCGGCCGCAATCAAGGCGATTAATTAAAAGCGAACGTATCTCGCCGCACTGCTCGCATCAATTTGTTGCACGCTTGTTGTAGCTCGATGCTGCCGCCACCGCTTAGTGTTTAATACAATTCGCATATGCCGCGTCCACACGCGCAATCAATCCGTCCCATCGCTGACCCAATTCACCGCATGCGGCATTGTGCAAATTGTTTACGCGCATTTTCAAACTGGACACTGCTCATTTAATGCATGCAAATATAAACTCAATTCCACCGTCACCGACTAATTTCCCGCGCTGATGGCGTCGACGCGCATTACGAATTCATTGCGGCCCGCGTCATTGCGTGCAATCCGTCAATCGCCGCCGATGGGCACGTAATAAACCTTTTGATGGCAATACAATGGTGTGCACGCTACACTCGCATTCAAGGCTTATTGTGGGCAAAGCTGGAAGTTTTCGTTTATCGTAAATATCGAACGATTAGGATCAAAATAAGAGATGCTTGGTATAGCTTCAGCGTAATCCGGGGATCCGGATTGCAGAAGTCTCTTGGTAAACATCGGCGTCTAGTCTAGTTCACATCCTATCGGAGTGTGAGGCGGCGCAACGGCGGTAAAATCCGATTCAGATTCATAAAATGAAGTCTGAACAGGATCGATAATATATATCTGCCAAGCCGGCCGGCGCCGATGATTCTGTTGTGGATGTGATTCCATCCCCACACACATTTATTCATCTCCCACCAGGCGCCCAGGCACCTACGGTTGATTTTAACCAGCGCCTGGCGTGCGATCGAGTGAATAGCACTTTTAACAATAATTACGCCCCGGAGGCCTACGCCACCGTCGAGGGTGCTTTGTGATGTGGTTGCGGTTGCCAGAACTTGCGCATCCTGCCAGGAGGTATTAGTGCACGAGGACCCAGTCGTCCCAGGACGATGCTAAAACATGTAAGCCGGTTGTGGGATCCTTGCGGTCCACTTGTGCTGCTAACGTAGTCAGCAAAGAATGCGGGCTGAGGTCTAGTACAGGTGTCTTGCACTACAGTGGTTAGCACTGTGGCCTTGGCAGATAAAAAGTGCTAATTAAATTCGTGTCCGTTGGTTGTACAATGTTATGCCTCACTTGAAAATGCTCTTCAAGGAAGAGCAAAACTAATTGTGGAACAATAATAATAAAGAAATTTGCAGCAACATTACTCGAATATTTTTGGAGGCGGATTAACGGCAAGGAAAGTGGGGAGGGGGGTGCATTTTTGTTGTTGAGAATTGGTTTCTTTTAGGGCCGAACTGGCTTGGTAGTGACGAAAAAAAACTGATAATTTGATAACTAATTAAGAAGAGTTTTAAGTTTCCAACTTAATATAATAAGCTTAATGAGAAGTTATTTTGGGAGTTAAGAAGAAAAGAAATTCTTTTATAGACATTTTGAAATTTTGAAAATAACACAAGCTTCTTGAAATGACTTAATTAATAGATATTAGATATGTGCCCTTAAATGTCCATATATAATCTGTACAAATGTAAAACTCGATCAAACAAGTCTAGGAAAGAACAACACTGCTTATTCAGAGCCTTCTAAACAATCCAATTTGCAACTAACCTCTAATACCTAGCAAGGCGTAGTCTGCACGCTAACTCGCAAAGTGGCAGACGATAACTAATAGCCGCATCGTAGCGCAATGAAGTTTTCACGCTCCAAATAAGTGCCCCGAAACACTAAAATGTGTGCCATAGGCAAACGCGATGACTGGAACCCTTCCACCGAGTCCCAAGTGCAGAAAACCATTAACTGCATTTAATGTCATTGACCATCGTGAGTAGTCGCTATTTGTAATTTGGGTAATTCAGCAAAGCACTTAGCTAAATTAAGGCATAAACTTGAATTTATTGCGCTATTGCTCTTTCAATTTAATTAGGAATGCAGAAAGAAAAGAAAGTAGATGTTGTACGTAACGCAGATTTCAAAATGGTGCAATGTTTGAAAATTAGAGGGAGTTGTTCATTAATTGGTAGAATAGATGGCATAGATATGGGGAGAGTATGGGGAATTCATTTACACGATAAATAAAGTTTACGCAACGAATCGAAACCCATTTATGCCCAAACTGAACAGTCGTGTTCGTATTCATGCATCCGACATCCGGTTATCGAGTGAGCTTGTTTGAATATTATCGAAAACATACTCTTGTGACTCTGACAACAAACACTGTTCTGTTCCACGTTAGAGTTTACAATTAGAAAACTGGATCGAAACGTTGAAACGATTTTTGTCCAGCGGAACTTTCAAAAGTTTGAACTAATCCAGTGGAAATTAATTGAACGAATTATTCTCCGAACGGTTAAACTAAAATTTGAATTACCTTTACAAATTACAGCTTAAAATTGAATATATCCAATTAACAAACTTTGTGCACAAAACCGGCAAGGGATGAAATTAATTACATTTGAATTTATATCCAGTTTCGTGGTTTGTAAACAAGTAAACAATATTGTTAGGCCGGCGTATGCTGCTACGTACAATTACGATTCCGTGTGCAGCGTGTAGTTTTCCTTTCGGGTTGTTGGTAACCAAGCACAACTTGAAAGTTTCGACCAAACAGTTGTGGAGTGCACACAAATGCGGGCTAAAGATTTTTCCAACTTTCAGCACGACACAACGACACCACTTGCACTTTGTCTACAAGCAAGCATTTTCACTAATTGCTAACTTGAGGAATGTTACATTTTACTCGCGAAAATGTTGAAATTAACTAACGGCCACTGCAATTATGCTGGAATTTATTTAAAATAACTTTATGATGGCGTGTACAATACACGTGCTTGCACTTATGAACGTTACCGCGATAAAAAGGCCAATGATAATTAATTATTGGTTTATTAGTAATTAAGCGGGTTTTAGCTGCGTCACTTTCTGAACTTTTCTAATTGAATTTTTTGCGCACGTCGTTTTTCCCTCGTCGGTAGTAATAACTACGACGTCGCGTACAGACGTCCGGCGCTAGACTGCGTCGGTGCGCGCCGCCGTCGTGGTGAAAAGTCCGCGCGCTGCCACCGCTTCGTTGCCGTGCGATGCGCGAGATGCACGTAATATAATATTCGCTGCTCGGCGGCGCGAGATTCATTAAAATCCGTGGATGCGAGTGTCGCGGAGGCCTCTGCACGCGCGCACAAATTGCCGGCCGCCACAGAGGCGATTACTGGTTAAATTCCGAGCGCGGCGGAAAAAAGAGCAGTGGCCGGCTTGCGCGAGCGGCAAAAACGGGGCATTTTTCGAATTCCTCACCATCATCACGTTCGCTCGCTGGCGTGCTCTTCGGCGCGATGGCCCATCCGTGGGGAGGACGCTCTGCTGAACCGCGAAGCGGCGAAGAAGAGCGGCTGGACGCTGTGCACCATGATCATCGTCGATTACGCACGTACCGCCGAGTACGGAATGCCTTTGGGATTTGTTGCTCTTTGTGTGGATTTATTTTTGACTACTGTTGTTATAATAGTATATTGACGTTTGGGGTGAAAAATAGAGAGGAAAGTTGATATTTGATCTAGTTTTACAGATTCAAATTAGTTTTTTTTTTTTTTTAATTTGTTCTTTTCGTATAAATGTACGAGTTATACTCTGAAATGTTTGTTAGTTTGGGTTTGCGCAAAAAATAAGGGTTTGTTTCAAAGGAGACTGAAGTAAAATTTTCTCACAGTGTAAATTCCAAAGTAAATGAGCCCCTGATGTTTCGAATTTATTGATTCAAGTTGATTTTTGACTTAATTGTTTATTGCACCATCTTTTTTGCTTTAATTCAATCAAAATTGTTTCTTTGCACATGTTATAAACCAACCCTGGTATTGGATAATCTCAAAGGTGATTTTTGATTTCCTTTGTAGATTGGTATTCAAAAGTCGTTTCTGAAATTTATTCTGCAAACTTCACATTTTGTCAATATTGTAAGCAACATTTTTACCACACCATGAAATTTTCATTCTCATCAAGGCGTTTCGACGTAGCCAAATAACAGTAAAGTTATAAAGTTACACTTTACGATTTTGTGCATTTCGGGCACACCGTGTACGAGTACCATCTGATTTCAAGCATATTTCAAGTTCGCATTTTCGAAATCGCAGGGCCCGGCTACAGTTCGATCTTAATTCGCCTCGAAAAAGCCGTAAATTCTTGGTGGCTCCAGGGATATAAAGCTTTTTTCTTCTGAGCGTGGCCGTAAAAAGATGGCAAGTTGTAAAAACGCGGATTAATGGGTCCAGTGCGGATTTGGCCGCGGAAAATTGAAAAGTGGATGGAATGATCTTACTAAAACGAATAAACGGTTTAATACTATCTCGGCGTACTAACATCTCTGTGGACGGGGAAACTTCTGATTGGAATTGCCTTTCAGACGGTTTATTATGTACATAAATTTTTTATTGCACAATTTGGATGTTGTTAAATATTTAACCCTCAGTTTCGGTAGTGAAGAATGTAAATTTTACCATTAACTTTAATCCACTTGGGAAAGTTGTTATTATTATGAACTGTGTGTTTCAATGCAAAATTTTAATTCATCATGTTTCCTGGCTTAGTTTGCCGCTCAATTAATTCATTAACTTGTTAACAATTGGACGAAATGTCATGTAAAGCGAATACAACTTTCTTGTTAGCATTGGAAACAATTTCCTGGCCACCATCATCAGTTAAACCTAGCATCGTTAGTCAAGTAGGCAGTCAAAAGATATGATAATTAAGTAGCCATTTCGCTAATTAGAAGCTTGAAAAGCATATTGAAATTATGCCTTAAATTGACATCCAATTTACAACAAAAGAATACCAAGTGAAAAATAAAATAATTGTGAAAGCAGTAAGTTCATTTGTTCGCAATATTCCAATCATGATCAGCTGTTTGTTTGCTTTGCACGCTTGCTGTGAGGTGAGGTGAATTTATTGTGTAACAGAAGCACAATGCAGGGAGGTCAATGTTGTTTATTCGAGAGCTAATTGATGCCACAGAAATACTATGTATATTGGTTTCAATTCGTGGAAATAATAATTTTGCTGAATTTCAATTGACCCGACTGAAGTACTGCACAGACTTCTCCGATTCTGCAAATTGTAGGCGACTACATGAAAATTTATAACGAAAGCGAGTGTTCTGTGCCTGAATAAGATATCACTCGGACTGCATAAGTGCATGAACTCGACCTATATTTAATTATGTACGATTACGTACATCGAAAACGCGCAAAAACCCACTTTGCCCATATTCGCAGTTTTCCATCACATCTTCGCCTTGGAGAAATTCGCACGAACTGGAATTATTCAAGACGTGCAAGGCGAGTGTCGAAATTCTCGAAATGGTTCACTCGCTTCGGATGAAAAAACGTTGCGATTTTTTACGCTGCTTCTCAAGAAGTTGTTAGGTAATTCTTATAGTTGGACTTGACTGGATGATGTATTACGTTCAGGGATTCGTTAATACGTATATATGGAACGATTGTAGATGGAAATTTGCTTATCCAGATGGTATTTCCATTTAGGTTAGATTTCTAATGCTTTTGACATTTGCAATAAAATTTTAGGATAAGAAAACAAGTGGCCAACCACTTGAACACCCTTGCTGTTTTATCCGCACATTTTAATTATAAACCTTTCTGGATTTCAGAATGTCTGCAGATTTATTACAGCAAATCAAACAAATTGATAGCATCTCCTGGCATCCGATTGATTCCGAGCAATTAAGTCTCAGCTACGCCTCGCTGCTCAGCAAAGATCTCGCCGATCGCATATTCAACGAACTGGAATCTTCGACAGAATACTACGATGCGGATGTTTGCAAGGTGAGAGTCATAAACTTGCGACAATTACAATCGCACGTGTGGCATGCTAATTGTGTTGTGAAATGATATCTGAAATCGGCTTTACATGGTTAACATTATTCGAACCAACTAATCACGTCCTATCAAGAGTCAAAAAATCACAACTCGCAACGCTTACATCTAGCATTTAACTTTATGGTAATTCATTTATTTGTTTATATCGAAAATTACGTTACTTTGGCATTTTAAGATAAAATATGCTGAATGATACCAATTAATTTATAGGCAGTATTTGGTTGATAAATTGTGTTGTTCGTGTATAGAAATCGATTTATTGATGATTTGGAATTGTGAAAGGAAGTATTTTTGAATTCGCTAGCTTACTTTCTCGTTCCATTCCTTTTGTCTAACGCTAAAATCAAAGAACTATTTTACTTTCAGGTCCGTGTTTTTGGCAAATATCATAACATTCCTCGCCAACAAGTCGCCTACAGCGACCCTCATATTGTTTACAAGTTTTCCGGCAGTGCAATACCCGGGAAACCATGGACAGCACTCCTATCTACCATCCGCGATCTCCTCACTCATCTAACTGGCACACACTACAATTTCGTGTTGATTAACCGGTAAATAACACCAGTAATTATTATTTGTTGGAGGTAGCACCAAAGCATAATTACCGGTGTTAGTCCATAAATAGTTAAATTGTTGTTTACGCCTCACTATAATACGACACGACTATAAAAATATGTAAATTATAGCCAGTCGGTATGATAACCATTATTATGGGCGCCGGGCACACGTTTAGCAGCGTCATTTGTTTGTCCTCTCTGTGCAGATACAGAAACGGCGGCGATTACATCGGCGAGCATCGTGACTCAGAACCGGAACTGGATCTACAAGCGCCGATCGCCTCACTAACGCTGGGGGCGGCGCGCGATTTTGTCCTGCGGCACGCCGACGTCGTTAAAAAACGACGTGAAGTCCCCAAGGGTGCGTATTTCTCGCCATAGCTGCTATCTTATCGAGTTTTATCACGTGCGCGTGCTTTACAGTGAAGATCCAATTAGAACACGGCAGCTTATTACTGATGAACCCTCCGACAAACACCTACTGGTATCATTCACTGCCTGCTAGGAAGTCGGTGCACGACGTGCGCATTAATCTAACTTTCAGGAAATTTTTAATATAGAATTTTAGGAAGTCTAATGGAAGTTAACTAACTCATCCTATGTTGTTTTCGTTTTTGTCATGAACTATATATATCTCCATTAAATTTATATACACTCTTAAAATTTAATAAATATGTATACATAGTTGTAACATGGCGCTAAGCTAAATATTGGAATGTCATCACCAATCAGCCAAGGATAAGCTGATAAATTGCAACTTAACAAGATTCATCTATATTTAAACACTGTTTAGTAAACAATCATCTCTCTGTCCTTAAAACCCTTGCCTGCACACGCTACGCATGCAGCTGAAAATAAATTGCTACTTATTTCAATATCATGATTGCAAGAAGTAGGATTGCAAGATAATATACGTGTACTACACTTGTTCATTTTAACTGGAGAACATGTTTTGTTGTGCGGCATCGTTTTCAAAATCGGTCCAGGCGTTGTTAAGCTCCATAAAAATCAACTTGGCGAGATTTTCATTGTCGGTCCCTGCTTGCTGTAAACACACAAATACCGAATTAGTTCAATTACGTTGGTTAATAATTGCTGTTATTACTTTGTCTGGATGTACAGCTAAACAAGCACGTCTGTAGGTCTTCTTAACATCAGCAGGGCTAACCAGTTGATGCATCTCACATTTGTTCCATTTAGCGCCTTCCCACAGGATGGTGTGCATGCTGCAAAGTAGCGCTCGAATGTTGTGCTTCTTACCTTCCAGCCACTCCAAGATTTTCAACTTCTCGGGATCCATGTCACGTACTAACTCTTCCTTCCTCATATCGTTCATAGTGCGAGGACCTTGATCCTTCCTCGCTGTGAATGAATATCCCTGCGATCCGAGTAAATCTCCGAAGATATCCGTCGCTGGCTTGTTCTCGGGGACATTATTCGCCGCTGGTTTCTTTCCAAAAGCCGTGTCGAAATGAGATCTGCTATAATCCGGATTCATGGGCGATTTGGCTTGATGCTGTGGCGTTGTCGGTTGTGTCGATTGTGTCGTGTTAGACTGAGCCGTCGGCTTAGGCGCACCAAAGTCCATTCCTAGATTGGCAAACAAATCGTCGCTTTTCGTTTCTGTCTTTTGCGGCTTCGAGTTAGTGCTCGGAACGGGCAAATCTTGAGTAGTCCAACCGAAGGGATCAAAGATATCGTTGTTGTTCGTTGAGGGAGCTCTAGAAGCAGATGTAAAATCGCCAAAAACTGGATCACTACCCGCGTTTGAAGACGTTAAGTCTGAGAGCAGATCAAAGTTAGAACTTGGAGACGTGTGCGACGATTGTGTCGACTGTGGCGGAAGCGGAGAAGAATTTAGGTTTAACAAGTCGACGGCCTCGGTGACCTCCTGCACATTCTTGGACGTGTGCTTCGGTACACTACCGGTGTCAACAAACTGCAATCATCGAATTAAAACTCCATTAGGTCCGGCCTATTTTAGGAGTTAACAACTCGAAAAAATACTTGCCGTGTATTCCCCTTCGGAGTCACTGCTGTCTTTCAATTGAGATGTTACTGCAGGTGGTGCTGGTCGGGAAGGTTTGGTTTGAGGTCTCGGTGGTCTCAGGGGACGAGGACTTTCCTTCGTGAGGAAATTATCTAGAACCTCTTCTTTTTCCAGTTGACTGCTAAAGACCGTATCTGCACTACAATCGGTATGATCGCGGTACCATGGAGCAGGTTGGGAAGGTTTTCTTTCTGCATCAGACACGAAGATACTAACAGTCACACTGAAATTATCTTGATAGTGTTCTGGACTCTCGGAAATAGAATCAAGTTCGCTCCTAAATGAAAACAATTTCAGTAAGCTTTCAAGATGTTGCACGATTAAAACAGTACTTGGTAAACCGCATGCTTGTATCCTCTTCCTGGATGAACCCGGTATGGAATTGGAACTGACAAATTTTAATTCCCGTCGCCTTACCCTGAGTCATCACACCACCAAGAATGTTTCTCGCATGATACACTGTTACGCACACATCACCACAAACAGCAGCGTTAATTTGAAGCGTACACTACAACAATACAATTGTCAAATAAACTGCTAAGCATTCAAAGTGTCAACTTACCTTTCCATCAGCTACATTAAACAACCTCATCGAATCATACTCTTGCAATGTCGACAAAATACACCTATTTTCACTGTAGACCTCGATATATGGTCGGCAACCATCCCGGACCTTGGTAAACAAAGGCACCGGCTGCATTTGTAGAGAGACGAGAGTAATAGGCTTATAATGTGGGTACACTGGTGGATTGTTAAGTATATCAGCCATATAATAGAGATAACGTGATTCAGACGCGCGCATCTGTGGCGGACATCGTTTCACAGCGAACAATTGCATCGCATCCTCAGGCACCCGAAACACTCGTGCGTATAACATCAATGCACAGACCATCGTTGCGGAAGTGGCCTTGCCATCCTGCAACATATCCATCCACATAAGCACAATATGTACTCAATTGGCATACGCATTATTTGCACAATGCGACATCGATTGTACGTTAGAGTGTACTTACCATACAATGGATTACGCAGAGGTTCCTACTGTCCCCAGCTAAATATTGATAAATGTCTTCACAGAGTTGATATATTGAGTTCAAAAGTGGTGCTTTGTAGTGTTCTGGATACGCAAAGCTGCAGTCCACAACTCTGACACTGCCAAATTTAGAGGTGTAACTCCGTCCAGAAACGTTGTATACTGAGTACTTTGAATTCGGGTGACGAGTTTCCAGAAACACTTTCACATCCTCGACGTGATTCGTACGATAGGCTGATTCAATGCCCTCAGAAGGATACGGCATCACAATAATCCTCGAAGTAATGTAGCTAATGTCCAAATCAGTTCTAGCGATTGATCTAAAAAGAAGAAAAAAATTAATTCAAGTTCAATAAATATCACACTAAAATGACTTACTGTTGCATCGTTGCCATAACTTTAGTACTTGTATCTTTCAACCCTTTGAAGAAACTCCCAGCGCCGCCTTTAATCGACGAGAAAAGACTTCCTCCAGCGGCAGTTGCACCCCCTGGAGGTGCCTGCTGTCTATTGTCATAAGGTCGTTGTATCGCAGGATTTTGCACCGCTGGCGGCCTTGAAGGAGGCTGATTGGGACGAGGAGGTGGGTGATTATTGAGCTGCGTATTATTATTACTTGTTGGAGGCGGAGTAGGTCGTGGAGGTGGAACTTTAACGCCGTTAGTTGACTCCCCAAAGCCGGAATCGTTGTCGAGATCGGATGAGGGTTTTGGTTTAAGGTTGGCGATGGGTGCACGAAGATTGAAACCTTTGGTTTCACCGATTGCAGCGAGGCGTTCTAAAACGGTGGAGATTGTGAAACGTTGTTCGGGATTAATTTGAAAACAACCACCTATAAAGAGAATTCAGTTTATTTTCACACATTTTTCCAAACTCTAATGACTAGTGATTGAAACTAAGTTATGATTCACCTTCTGTCATTAATTGAATGTAAATAACTATCAAAAGGACATCCAGTTAACTCATATATATGCATTTGAATAATTGATTTTCATGTACATGTAAAAAACAGTTAAACATTTGATGCAGTTTAGAATTTAACTCGGCAAATTATTCACTTGCTACAAACGCATTGTTAGCTTATTGAACGTTTTGTGTGCAACTTTATTGTACTTAACATCAGTCATCCGTCCATTCTAACTAAATTACTTACATCAAATCACCATGCAAATGCTGCAAGAATGGGTACTTACGGATAACGTCGTGAAAGCAAGCATACTTTGGATCAGGCGGAAGAGTGTAATTGGCATTAATTATCCGTAGTTTCGCGCTGTCTTCATAAGGATGTTTCACATAGCACAGCGTATATAGAATACACCCTATTGCCCAGACGTCGACGGGAGTTCCAACGAAGTAATTACTCCAAGTATCGAGCATTTCAGGAGCTCGATACATCGGCGTTGTAAATTTAGCTAACTAGTCAGAAGAAGACAAAGGGTTATTTTTATTCAAGTCGCATTTTAGTAAATTGCCTCACATTTTCTTCAAGTGTCGTGCGTTTATTCGCACTCCATGAAATGTCGGGGCGGAATATTTCCATCGTCGAGGAGCCAAAGTCGCACAATTTAATGTTGCCATCCGCGCCAACCAGAAAATTTTCAATCTTAATGTCCCTGTGCAGTACCGCCGGATTTTGGCCGTGCATATGTGCAATTGCTCTACTGGCCTGGTAGATAATCTTGCACACAGTCTCTGGATCAAATGCTGTGGTCCTTGATTGCAGAACATCCATCAGTGACCCTGTGCAGAGTTCAGTAACCAGCAAGAATTCATGTTGACCATGAGTGGTCTGTGTCTGATCAATGTAAGATGCTGTTAAGTACTGCACAATGTTGGGGTGGCCTGATAGTTTCTTGAATACATTGATTTCATTGATAATATTTCTCTTGGCCTCTTCATCAGCTGCCAGCAGCCTCTGCAGAATTCAACACACAATTTTATTATACACTATTGTGTAGTGTGCATTATAGTAAGTAGCTGAGGGACTTGAATAACAATTACCTTAAGTGCATAGTCTTTTCCTGTAGCTATGTCTTGTGCTAGAAAAACAACAGCAAATCCGCCTGAAACAATTCATGTAATGATTCACCGCGTGCAATAACGTTTAATAGTATTGATTTCTTACCTTCGGCGATTACCTTCTTGATTCTTAACTTAACACCAGAGATGTCGATGGTTTGCCCGACGAAGCTGTTGTCGCTGCCCGTCGCTGAAGCGTTCGGCGTGCTGAAGTAGCCAAACGCAGACTTGAACAGCTCGCTCATTTTGTAAACTCTACCTTACTCTAACACATCGTAAAACCCAAAAACAAACTCAATAATCGGTGAGCTTATCAGCACCAAACGCTATGATTAACTGACACTTGCTTCCAGGAGTCAGCGAGATGTTAACCTGTAACAAAATAAAAAAAAAATACTCCCACACAATCCCCACGATCGTCCACGATGCCAACATGAATGTATGGCGGAAAGGTAACTAGCGATTTGGGTAGAAGTTGGTGGGGCCAGCAGTGGTAGGGTTGCCATGTGAGACTTTTCTATTGGTCCTAGAGCACCAATCTTAGAGCTCTAAAATAGGCCGAGGCCACTGCTAAGTTAACCAAGCAGCAATGAGCAGTTTCTGCAACTCTCCTGCTGTAAAATATTGCTTAATATCCTTATTTTAGACAACGCCAAGCAGCCATCGAGGATCATTACAACGTTTAGAATCCTATTCAAAATACGTAGAATGTTTTGTTTTCTCCATAGGAATGGAACAACAACCACCGCCTTTCTGATCGTGATTTCGGTGGGTAATTTCCTGGCATGTTGCATTCCCTGGCGTGTTCCCTCGGCTACGCCTGGGCCTACAATAGCAAAGAGTTCCTTTCAAAGCTATAAAATGTATTTTGAAACAAGTTACTTGCGGAAATCTAGTCTTGGGAAGCCTAGATATAATAAAGGTAGTAGAAAGTTATTCTTAGATGATGAATGAACAGTGATGCTTGAAGTGTGCAATTCGCAAAAAGAATTTGCTGTTGTGAATGGATTGACCGCGTGTTTATTGTATTGTATCACTATTAGTTTTCCGTTATTATTCCATCAATAAATGAAATATAAATTAATCTTGTAATTTTATTTCCATTCTTTTTATAATTTTCAGGATTACATCAGTTCTTTTCAGAACTCCAAATTGTTTTAGATGTTATTATTATTATTGAGTATTCCCCTCAAAGTTTAAGTTAGAGAACTTCTTCTTTTTAGACAGTAATTCACAGTTGTGCAGTGGGAATGCATGAGCTTGTCGGTTTCGGGGTGCTGGGTTTGATCCCTAATACCGACCTCGTTTTTTAAAAAAATAATGAGGTAATTCCCAATTATATTGGGTTTATGGTAGTTCCATAAGTCCAATAGAAATTCAAACAAATACACAAGGTAACTTGTCTACAGTTACAAAGGACTTGGAAAAATTATTGGATTTCATCTCCTACCTCCTAAAACGAAGGAGGCAGCTGTCTTTTTCATCTACTTTGCGCACGTCCAAAGACAGCCCAAGAGAATCTCCAACTCTAGAAAAGATTGCGCGCATTAAAGTAATTCTACAAACTGAAAGAGTAATGGGAATAGCTCAAAGGGACAATTAAATTGTTTATTCGCCAAATTAATTCTCGACCCTTTAACAGACGCCACCATGCACAACCTTTCTCCAACAGTGTTTATCCTAGACTTCTTCATCAGTAATAATCCTGGGTGGGCAAGTAGCAATAAAACTTCTCTTTAGAAATAGAAATTGTATTCAAGGATATTGTTAATGTTGGGTATCTATTATTTTTCTTTAATGTATGTGAGATAATAAATAGGAGAATTCTCCCAGCTTGCTTGTGAACCTACAGTGGTGTAGTGGGTATGCTCACGCTTGTTGACCGGTGGTTGCTGGTTCGGTTACTTGGTAGTGACACCGTTTTTCAAGAAAATTGAAACACGAATAACCTGGTGCGGAATGGGACTTTGCCTGCAAAGCCAATTGCCGATTCTAAGTTCCAATTTGTTTAGTTTGTTAATACATATATCTAATAAATATATCTGATGTTCTCGTACCCCGCAGTCAGTGGCTTGGCTCAGTGGTGTGGAGCTGGGCGTGGTAACCCAGTGGTTGTGGGTTCGATTCCTAGCGCCGAAGAAGGCGTTTTACAGAAACTTGGAATAACATAAAAACATTGTTAGAATGACAAGGATGGGTCTTCTGCCGGCAGAGCCGGCGAAGACCCATCATATAATGACTTCGCCGGCTCCGCCGGCGAAGTCATTAAAGAGATCGCGCTACGCGCGATCTCTAAGACAGCTGTCTTACAAAGTTCAAAACCCCGGCCTCCCCTTCTTCGGGGAGGCTTCTCATATGCATTTCTTATTTATTTGTTTCTATGTTATACTTTTATATTCGGATTTTTTCCAGTCGCATATACATATTACTGTATATTACTATAGAAGAACTTGGAATCCGAGAATTATTCTAAGTCTTTTTTAACTGTAGGCAACCCATCCTATTTATTTATTTGAATTTCTATTGCACTTATAGAAGTTCCATAAGTCCAATGCAATTCGGAATTATTTCAATTTTCTTGAAAAGTGCCTCCGCAGCCGGGGATCGAACCCACCAAGCTGGGTTCAACACCCGTAAGCATACCCAATGTACCAACATGGGTTCTTGTTGAGAATCGGTTAGTTCTTATATTTAAAGCTTTATTTAAAGCATTAAAGAACAATATAAAATACTGGATAGAAATAAACATTGAATGGGATTTGTAGTTCTAAAAAGAACTGATACAATTCTGAAAAATAAATAAAAGGAAGACAAATAAAATATATAACTACAACATAATAACAAATTGAAGTTTTATTAATAGAGCAATTGTTTACGGTAAATAATAGGGATGTAATACAATAAAAACCAGAACACAACCAAACCAATCAACAACATAACGAACCGCGCATTGCACTTAGCATGAGCTGCACGCATCACTGGTGTCCATGGTTTAACAACGTTCCTCTGCGCGCAGTTTACTTCGTTTACGTTTACGCAAGCCCCACAACCGACTTCGTGCAACTGCTTCAACTCTTCCAACGCTTCCAACGCACTTCTTAGCTACTGTACCACTAGTCCTCCCGTAGAACATTGTTCCACAGCTCCTAGTTCTAATCTGTTACTCTTGCACTTTTCGCACCATTGTTGCTTTCCGTCGCACGTCTTTCTATTACAGCCGGTACCGCACATTACAAAAACAATACCATATCACTTTATAGCGAACGCATGAGATACGTCCACATGCTGCAGCGGCCGACAGACAACTGCATGTGTGCTATGGTATTGCCATCGCCCAAACCAATAAGATGTAAACAACTATGTCTATGTCAACAGTGCAACTGAACATGTATAATGTTAGAACCAAGCTTCTTAAAAAATAGTTTCAAAGAAACTTCTATAAATGCTTATACTTTTTTTTAATCAAATATAAATAAATGACTTTAAATATGTGTAATATGAGCAACATTTAATCCACAATGTATATATATTTATTGTACATTTAATTTCAGTTTTATTTCATTTTTGAAATAGTTAACTAGACGCGACGAGGTAATATGAAGAAGTAATAGGACTATGATAATTTTAGCAGACTTCTTTCTTCTTAAACAAATTCCCTTGAATTAAAATATACCCTGCAAACATAAAAAGTATTTATCTACAACAAAATAAATTTCAAATCATGTTCCTGATGATGGCCTATATGATATTACTGTACCATTTATACCATAATATTTTGATGGTTTTTACGAGACTACATTGTACTTATGGAGCCAAGTACTTATGGAGCTAACCAAGTTCCAAAGTTATGAAGAAAACGACATAAAACGGACATGTTATTTGATCAATCAGGTATTCCAAAGATAGCAAGAACATTAGAAAATATTTGCATGCTTTGGCAACCCTGTTTTTGAAATACAGGTCTGGGTACATTTCATTTGTACTAAAGCTAATTGTACCCAGACTGCTTTCTGACGTATCCCTTCAGAAATACAAACATGCTCGTGACAGATCGATTGTTTCTGCACAGTTGTTAAACCGCTTTCTTCAGGTCCGACTCAAATAATACCTACATTACACGTTTTACATCACTTTCCACGTAATTCCTGCATTTCTAACAACAACATCGATTAATTGCCATAAGTACTTACATTTGTCATTTTATTGCACTGATAAAAAATGCGTTAAAATGTCCGAGAACAGCATCAATTACAAACCAGTTCTACCTAAAGGTGGCCAATTGATCATTGAAGAATTGGATGAACTAGTGCTGTGCAAACCGCGGCTCATTCCTTTGAAGAGCTTTACTTTGGAGAAGCTTGAAAAGATGCAACAGGCAGCTGCAGCTACTATGCAAGAACAGAAACAACTCCCTAACATTTCTGAGTGAAAGGATTGGAGATAGTCACTAGTCATTTAGTAATATACAATAGTTAAAACACATACAAGATGCACTACGGACCACTCATATCCAAGGTGGTACTATCCTTCTTGATATCTTCCACTGTATTATACAGATATGGAAATTGGTATAGGCATCGCATTGTGGTTACACTGGTGGTGTTATTAGCATGGTTTTTCAGTTTTCTAATTATATTTGCACTACCTCTAGATATCATATCTGTAAGCAAACTACTAACTTGAAATAATTATAATTGATAATTTGTAAGCTATCATGATTATATTTTCAGACTGTTTATAGAAATTGCCTTGCAGAGCATCCAAACCATGAAGATGATACTAATCATGATACTAATGCAAGTACAATACAACCTCCAGTAACATGCAAAGTTCCCTGGAACAGTGTTCCAGAGGAAGTTTTCCCGAATTTGTGGCGCACAGTTTATTGGTCTACACAATGTCTCACTTGGCTTTTTATGCCAATGATGCAATCATACATTAAAGCTGGTGATTTTACTGTGAAAGGCAAGCTAAAATCAGCTTTAATTGACAATGCAATTTACTATGGTTCATATCTGTTTATCTGTGGTATTCTTCTAATTTACTTGGCCACACGTCCTGGCATTGATATATTTGAATGGGCAAAGTTAAAGGCAATCGCTTCCTCGGCTAGTAATACATGGGGACTGTTTCTCTTGGTGCTACTTTTAGGATATGCTTTAGTTGCAGTGCCGCGAAGCCTTTGGAATAATTCCAGTCATTCTTACGTGTTGAATCATGCGTACTTTAAGGCGGCGAAGTTGAGTAGTGATAAGGCTGAAGCTGAAGAGACGGTTGATGATGTTTTAGAGGTAAGATATTGGAAAAATTACGGTTGAAGATATTTAGTTTGCGACGTATTCTAGTCTCTTCAAGCCATATCCAAAGTTGTGAATGCTAGCCATCCAAGGTTTGAACAATTAGAAACGATTTTACAAAAAGTGCCCGCAGAGTTAAAGGATAGAATGAATAGACGTCAATTACCTGATGATACTCATGCGGATTCACCTGGGGAGAAATCTTTGATTAGACTGCACAAACAGGTACGGGATTTTCTTACTTAAGACTTCAATTTTTGACAATTTTTGGATTGCAGGTGATCAAATCATTGCAAGTATTGCAGAGAACAGAAACACAGTGGAATATACTTCTTGAAGAGATCTTTTCTTTGGAAGATACCATGAGGAACATGACTTCACGTGATCGAATATATAAGCATACATTTGATAAGCCTAAGGGACAAATATCAAGGATATTTTATAGTGCTAAAATTGGTGGGTACCAAATTCATAATAATGGTCATAATCAAATTGATTTTGTTATCTTTAAAGAATGGTATTGGAAATGTAAGTTTTCAATGTATTTGAAAAAAGTACTTGCTGTCTTATCTGCACTTCTTTCAACGGCAGTAGTCTGGTCGGAAGTGACATTCTTCAACAAACAACCAGTTTTGTCAATATTCGCTAATATTGTAAATGTCGCAAAGACAAATTATGACTATTCTACTATCGAGGTAATATTTTCCAAATGCAAATTTTCATTCAATAAATCATTGTTTTTTTTTAGGTTTTATCAACTGCAGTTATTTTATTTCTCTGCTACTGCGCATATTCCACTGTTTTAAAAATTCGCGTTTTGAATCTATATTATCTAGCTCCTCATCATCAAACTAATGAATACAGTCTAATCTTCTCTGGTATGATGCTAAGTCGTCTTACACCTCCTCTTTGCTTAAATTTCTTGGGTGTTATTCATATGGACAGCCACATAATAAAGCAGCAAATATTGGAAACAGACTACACACAAATAATGGGGCACATGGATGTGATTAAGATTATCTCAGATGGTTTCAATATTTATTTTCCGATGGCGATTTTGTTCTTCTGTTTTGCCACTTATTTTAGTCTGGGCGCTAGGATTCTATCCGCAGTTGGTTTTCATCA
This sequence comes from Ecitoglossa quadriceps, assembly GCA_027574925.1. Taxonomy (NCBI): domain Eukaryota; kingdom Metazoa; phylum Arthropoda; class Insecta; order Coleoptera; family Staphylinidae; genus Ecitoglossa; species Ecitoglossa quadriceps. Next base: position 91,481 of record JAODGC010016330.1, on the reverse strand, counting down.
GTTTATTGGGGATGACGAAATTACAACTGATCTTGTTAATGAAGGAAGGGAGTTTGTTAAACGCGAGAAGCGCAAGAGACAGAGAAGCGAAGAGGCATTAAGTCGCCGGAGGGACTTTAATGAAAGATTTCCGACTACTGGGAGGTATAATCGACCAGAGCGGACTACTGATACTAGTAAGTTCCTCAAAATTGAATTTTTAATCTTGAATAATTAGTAATTGGATCTTTAGTTCGTTCGATACGTAACGACGATGGACTTGGATCTACTCGAACAAATCTAATCAACCGTGACGGAGTGGATATTGGCGACACTTCGTTATCAGGCACACGCTACGTTAACGAGGTAGACACACGCTTTCCACCCTCTGGAGATCTCGCCGACGATATTGACGCGCGCTTTGGTATCAGCACGCACAGTGTGATTAATGAACGGTATGACAGCGCGAACGAGTTGGACGCCTTTAATCAATTGGATTCTTTGGATTACAGAAATCGTGTGGGCGCACCGCCGCGGGGCATTTTCGATGACGTGTAGTTTATTAAGAAATACACCGGAAACGCTCGCCTAATCCGTATTATCCGTATATAGCAGATATCACACTATCTAGCTTCCATATAGTCTACATTTTAAATGAACTAACACGAGTCACTCCTTCACAACGTAATGCGTTTGCCATTTTTTGAATTTTGTTTATCTTTAAACTAGGCATATTGTAAATTGTAGTCATTTTAGTGAATTAGTTCATTTTTTAAACAGTAATTTATACTCTAATGGTAGCGCAACCTTCTTTATATATTGTAATAATTCTGCAATTTTTAGAGGACATATTATATACACTAGAAACAATTGTTAGTAGAAATGATTTTTACATTTATTATTCAGGGTTTAATATGACTTACTATGCAGCTAAGTTAATTTATTTGGTTTACAAGTTATTGCTTGGGGTTAATAGTCTAAAATGTGCGTATTAGTTAAGAAGTTAACGTATTAGCATTATGCTTTTCTTGCGATTACAATGTACTTTGTAACTATGGAAATCATAAGATGGACTGACATTGTTAATATAATAATATGATGTATGATATGGTTGTGTACAGAATGTACAGAGGGCATGTTTCGGGGAACGGTAATACTTTGATATACTTGGGCTTTGTTATGGATATGTAATAAATAATTGCACTAAAATGATTTGTTCTGGCTTTTATATCGAAAAGCGAGCTTTTATAAATATTTATTGTCTATACCTGTAAATTTTTAATAAATGTAGTCTGTGACTACTATCACCTGATTACACACCCAGATAATTGTGTTTTATTTGAATTGCGTCAGTTTTATTAGAAAAACACTTTAAAGTCTTTCGACGCGCGTGTTTTGAATAAAATAAAGATAAATATTCACCATTGTTTTATTTTATGAATGTATTAGGCATAAATACATAAATTTACCATTATATAGCCACACATAGCCGTTGCTATAGTTGAGTAGGCGAAATGAAGCAAAATGGATTTTTTATTATTTCATTATTTTTATTCCTTGTTAGTGCGGAAGTCACTGGTATTCCCGCAAATATTCGTACTGCGACAATTGCTAAAGCGTAATAAATTTTAAATCTATACTTAAAAAAATGCTTCAATAAATTATCTACAGAAAAAATGTCACCACACTCAATCAATTTATCGACGTCTACATTAGAGAAATTCGCCTGATCATCAAACAATACAACATGGATCCGTTGAGCACACCAAACATCACGCAATCATTCAACGTAAATAAATATGTATATTTTCACTTCATTGATTATTAAATTAAATTTGTTTGTTAGGTTGGTACATTAAACTTGAACCATATAAAAGCCTACAATTTAAGCAGCCTGCAAAGGACTGGAGATGTGGAGATTTTTGATGATCAAGCCAATAAAAATATCTCCATTGGAATTTCTATGGGATTTGAAGAATTACAAGTAAATCAAAAAATTAATTAGGAATGAATAAAAATCAATATTCTGTTTCAAGGTATATTCCGACTACACTGCTTCCACGTGGTTAGTAACTTCAGTAGGAAAAGTTAAAGGCAAAGTTCCCGAAATCAAAATGGCAATAAGAATCGGCATCATTTTTAACCCTATCCACATAAACCTTGTCAGCTTCCATCTAAGTAAAAACGATAAAACTATTGAACTATCATTCTACAATAATTATGAGTCTTATATCATGAATCTCTTTACATCTATTGCAACAAAGATGTTTTCAAACGTCATAGTGAACTTGGTTGAAGGGCCAATCAAAACTGTAATTGAGGATGTGATTGATAATGCCAATGAAGCATTGTCTTCACTGGATCCAACAACGGAAAACCATAGCGTAAAGGGCACATAGATATTATATATGTTATCTGCCTTTGTTTGCTTATAATCACATAAAGAAAAATTTAAATAAATACCAAATAAATAAAGTACTCAATATATTTAATAAAAATTACTTTAATCACGCAATCCAATCCTAGAATTTAGTAGTAAACAGAGTGTAATTAATTTTTTACAAAAAAAAAAGCATTAGCGCAAGCCTTGGAATAATTTTAGGAAGGCCAAACACATTTTATGGTAGTTATATATTGACCGTGACAGAAACCATGAAGTCTGATGGTGTTTTTATAAGCGAGTTTTGCAAGGAATCAATTAGCGTTGTTTTAAAACTTTCTTTAGTTTTTGGACTTTTGCCTTTCCAGATAATCCAATATGGTAACTCAAGAGTGTACAAAATCAAGTTTAAAATGTCCATTGCAGTGTTTAGTTGTATACTTGGGTTTCTTAGTACATCAATTACATTAAGTGGAATATTCGCATATGAAGCCGATAAAAGCATGAAAAAAACTAGTTATGAATATATGCTTTATGTCGAGGTGATATCCGTCGGGATTGCTGTTTCTGCTGCTATTATTTCAATGATAAACAAGAGCAAAGGATTTTTAAAATTGATGTATCACTGTACTATGGTATTACATAAATCTCAACTCCTTTAAATACGCGTACCTTTAATTAAAAGTATATTTTTGTAGATTGACAAAGAATTAGATATAATCCCATCGCGTAAATTTCAACAACGTATTTTTTACTACAGTACGATTACAATGATTGCAGCATTAGCTGTTGTTGTGTTCAGTTATTATGCTTGGTGTAAAACGGAAATGTATACAGGACATATCTACCCGTATTTCTTTCAAGTCATTTTTAAAGCATCAAATCTTTTTAGCATTGTATTAATTTTACAATATCACGCTTTAAATGAAAGGTAAATTTTCACAATTTTAACTACAATTAATTAAATATTCCTAATTATAGCATAAAATATCGAGTGGAAACATTTTTATCGCGCCTACACGCGAAGAATTTAATCACAATTTCTGGAACAAAACAACCATCAAGAAGGCAAGCAATTTTACACGCGATTATGTCGATCTCTGTTGAAAAAACTAAATATACTAGCAAATTATTATTAACTTCAGACCGGCTTTGTCATCTAATCAAAGTTTATGAACATCTGGAAGACTCTTTAAGACTAGTTAGTGATGTTTACGGACCAGGAATATTAGTAAATTTTCTAAATTAATTTCAAACTAAGTTTGAGTTATAAATTCAACTTTTTTCTAGGCAATATTAATGGGAACAGTTTTAAACTTTATATTATCTACATATTTTATGATCATCTACATAATCGATGGTTTAAATTATGCAATAGTTATGAGAAATCTTATGTGGACTTTGTTTCATTTGTCACGGATTATAATGATAGTAGAACCTTCAAATCGTTTGGGCAACAAGATGGAGGCACTGAGGGTGTTGATTTGTAAATTGATGATGAGGGACACTGAAGAGTCTGTTGAACACGAAGTAAGTTTATTCTCTATAATTTGTATAGTTAAGAATTATGAAATATGGTTAGTTGATATGTTGTATACTTGTAGATTACAATATTTTCTGATAAACTACTTTTGGCACCATCTTCATTCTTCGCGCCTGCAGATATGTTTAATGTGAACAGATCACTTTTTACTCAGGTATGATATATATATATATATATTCAAATCTTTAGTATCTTTTAAAAAATGCCAAACTTCGAACTTATTATTGCAGATCATCAGCAATACACTAACTTATTTAGTTGTACTTGTAGACCTTTACATTCAACAAAAATAAATCAAGTTGTTGTCCACCATCTGAGAGACAAGTATTATGAAGAAGATTATTCATTATGAAATGTTTTAATATTTTATTTCTTTCAATTAATCTATTTATATCAGAAAGAAACTTTCTATTTGAAGCACGTGTTCGCTTATTTACCGTTAAATATTAAGCAAACGTTGCTTATTGATGGGTTTCCACAAAGATTAAGCTTTTTGATCGCTACTGTTCCACATTTCAGAAGAAACTATCGGTTTTGCGAAAGTCATCTATAAAACTAAGAATTCCCGAATGTGGTACTACTTGCCACATAAGACTTCCGGGCGAGGTACCGCATTCCGAGTGGAATTCAACCAATCCAATTGGATCAAATGGTACCGCTTCAAGAAATCTTCCCGCGTATTCAATTTATTGAAAATTAAATGTAAAATTAAAATATATACTTAATTAACTACACGGTTATTTGAATAGCCACATAACTATTAACCTTCACACTTCATTGAGCTCAATTTTGAAGCTTGTCAACATCAAGATCTAGAATAAAGCCCAACTATATACTCAAGCATGAAAAAAATATTTCAAAAGTAACCTGTAGTAATAGCCATGAATGCAGCTCTCCATCCTGAACCTGTATTGGCAGGCCCTGACCTATATTCAAGAGTAAGAGACCCACTGGGTGCTACAAATATAGCAGGAGTGTCCTAAAATTATAAGCGGCATTAACAACAAATGGTAATTGTTACAGTGTACAATATTACTACTTACTGTAGAACAATAAACTTGTTCTGCTTTGGAGATTCCTACTTGGTTATCTGTAATTTTCACATAGTTCTCTTCACAAACTCCTTTAATATCAAACCCTACAACAAAAGTACACATAAAATAGTCTGTATCTTTTTTTTATGGCAACTCACATTTAAAGTTGAAAGCAAGTTGTAAACCCAGCGGAACACGTAAAGTCCACCTACAAAGAATATTTGCAATCGGTGGATTTGGATACATGGGACTTGTAAAACTTCCTTTAAACATGTATAAATCACCACCACATCCTCTTCCTTTATCACTGGCAACATAAGTCATGTCAGAAGTAAACATTCCATATCTCATGGTGTTCTTCCATTGAATAACTATTTCGTTAGACTCTGAAAAGACTGGTTGTACTTGCTGCATGCCACAGAGTTTCATCATAGGTGTATTTGGTTTGCTGGCGTCATAAATCTCCATCCAACGAATGGCACAGCTGACTTGGAATTGATGCGTGTTGGAAAAATAGAGAGATATTGTATAGTTCTTAGGGACTATAATACGTGAAGTGCAGTTCTCAGTTTGCCACATGCTTGCAATGCGTCCTGAGAGTACGGTATAGTTACGACTACACTTGGCAATTTTGTATTCGATTTTGAAGCCGTTCCCGTACTTTGGTGTGAGAGAATTACTGTAGAATGAGAGTTGGATGTTACTTTCTGTGGACACAAACTCATAGAACTTGTCGGAAGCACTGCAGAAGGTATGTTGACCAAAAAGGCTATCCAACTAGAAATTAATATATTCAAGAGCATTGCAATTATAAATACACATATTACAAAAAAAATAGGTGTTATTACCTTAGTTATCTCCCATTTTGATGGTTTTCTTCTCCAGACCAAATCATAATCCAAATGGAAAGCTTTATTCTGAAATAAATCAATTGTAAAGTATTCATTAAAAAAATTCATATAAAGCATACGGTACGATCGACTAGTTCCAATCTATCCATAGTTCCACAATCCGTGATATTCTTCTGCTCTGAATTAAGATTAAACTCTGCGAACCTCAAATGTATAGCGTTGATAAACTTTGTTTTGATTCTCCAAACACACTTGATATTTGCCGGATACTTCGAAGGAAAACTAGGAGTTGTAATATATTGAGTATCATTTGTTGGTATCAAATTAAGATGTCCACAAATTGCTACAAAACGACTAATTATAGTATTCATCAAATATCATTATCATTCTTAACATACACAGCTCCCTGGAGATTGAAATCCTTGGAATTTTATACGATTGCACATTACCAACAATCCTCAACTGTGCATAACTCCCCGAACTAGTGTATCTCACTGGACTGTTGCCTTTGAGGTCACACTCACTGAAAATCTCATCGGATAATGATGTATTACCATCTCTCATTTCATAGAAAACGCAACATTTCTTCTTCTCCGTTGCATAAACTGTGTTATCATCCTTTAAGCAATTATAAGCCTTACTTGGCGCGTCTACATCAAATGTTATCCCAACAATATAATCAATTCCAGCTTGTACATGCCAGATGCAATCATAATTCTTTCCAGGGGGTTTAAAGTCAATGTTCTGTAATGCTGTAGATGTAAGGTTGATTATTCCACCACATCCGGTTTCAGGGCCGTAGACAAAGTCAACAAACGCTTGGAAATCAGCTGAGCGATGTAACAAGTTGTAGAATTGGAATTTTAGAAAGATATTGTTGCTGTTTGAGTGAATTGTTGGTAGGTAATCACTGGAAAGGTCCCCACAAAGTGCAGCCATCTTTTTACCTTTATCATCAAAGACTGCTACGTATTGCGAGTAGCAGTAGGAGTTGTAAGTGATATTAACTTGTTGGAATCTAAATAATAAACATTCAGTTAAACAATAAAATTATATAAGAGCTTTGGTATGTTTTACTTGACAATGATCCTCTTATCCTTTGGTGCAAGGATATTCCAATTGCATGTCCTCATTGGTGAAAAGTATTGCGTTGCAAGAGCAGATTCTCTGGAAGAGTTTTCTATTATCAATGTAGGAGCAGTGATATTCCAACCACAAGAATCAATTTGATACGAGAACTTAAATCCTTTTTTGGTCACCCAACGATCAGTAATAAATGTTAAATTGAGAGTGGAATACATTCTCATTGGCTTTGGAGGTGTATTTCCACAGTATAATGCCTTAGACCAGGTATGAAAGCTAGTTGGACCAACTTGCAACCGATCATAGATACAGCTAGCAGATTTCTCTAACTCAAAGTCTTCAAATATTATTTTAATAAACTTCCTTGGAGCTTGTATGACGTATTCGCATCGCAGGTTTTGGCTATACCCGTGTGGATACCCAGGACTCTCAATTGTTTGCTTGGTTTCTGTTGCATTGTACTTTCCTCCACAAGCCCAATTCCACGATGCTTTAAATCCTGACCCAGTTACCATCGAATTAGTTCTAAATAAAATATACAACAAATTTCCTTTAGACTTGAATGATGGTGGTGTTTGTCTTCCACAATATTTATTAGATGTTGTTTCTTGTATAACTTGATCGTAAATAGAAACAAAGTCATTCAAGCAACCATCGGATTCTTCCAACTGGAATCTGTCGGTAAATTGTAACTCAATATGATAACCATTGTCAGCGCGCAACTCCCATAAACACTCAACATTGTTATCATAACTATTTGGATATGAGGGCGATTGAAGATTGGATTTTTGTTCGTGATTAATACCACCACAAATATTGGATTGTCTCTGGAAACTCATGTTCAAACTGCTTGAATTACTACCGTGGTATTCAATCCAAAAATAATGACGTTGGGACTGAATTTTTGAGGGTTTATTACTTCCACAATACTTTCCAACAAGTGGATCTTTAATACTCCTGCCGTTGTACACAAGCAGATGACTTGATTCACAATCATCCATATTAAAGTCAGTCACCGTAAGAGTATATTGCTCGCCTTCCTGTCCTTTTAGACGCCATGCACATTCCGCATAACCCTTAGGTGTTGTAATGAACCCATCAGGGTCTAAAATTTCACCTCCGCAATCATATACCTTGTATTTTATGATAAAATCAATATTGTTCTTGTCGCTCCTCTGGTTAGCACCTATATTTATGTAAGGTAGAAGAGTCCTAACTATTTCCGGTTCCTTGGTAGATTTGCAAAACTGTTTAATAACTTCAGCATAAATATTTTTTGAAAACTCTCCTTGACTAAGTAATACTGAACTTTGTGTATAGGTACAGGTAGTTGGTGGAGTACCTGTTAAATTTGTGGATATAGACCATGCTAAGGTTTGTTTATTTGTCATTGGAGGTTTTGGTTTCCATGTGCAGGTAAATGACTTCTCAGTTGGTTTTATGATTTGCCGACGGGTTTCATCCATGCCAGAGTTACAAACTAAAAGAAAATATAAACAATACAAACATTTCTGTTTTAAATTCCTTGCAATATCAATTTACCTGATGGTTCATCTGAAGTATACGTTGCTTTAAACCCTCTATTTAGTTGGTTACCATAAGTCCAAAAATAAATTTGCATCTCATTATCACTGGACCTCACCACTTTATCATAATCATCTTTTTCTGTCATAAAAAGCAGGTTTGAAGCAAAACTATGCCCACTAAAACATGCAATTCCTTGATTGCTGTCCACACCTCGATTTAAATCCAAATCATCAAAAGTCAACTTGACTCGCCGACCTTGAGGAACCTTGATGACCCATTCACATGTTTGTTTAGCTTTACTGGGATATGGATAATTAGATGAAGTGATGACACCAGATGGATTGGTTAATACCCCGCCGCACTTTTCAGCTGATGCAACAAAGGACAGCTTGAAACCTTCGGAATAACTAGTTTTACCGGTTGACAACCGGACAATAACCTTATTGCTTCCGGATTGTAAAATACTAGGTGGTTTAAATTTATAGGTATAATTGTAGATCAACACTTCAGTGTTGTTAAAGCCATCAGCATCAACGATGGTTAATTCAGCAGAAACTGGTATATCAAAGGAGTCAAAAGTCATGTTCATACTATGCCCAGGAGGTGCTAGTATCTCCCAGGTGCAAGTGACATTGGTAGGATAACTGTTTCTATGTTTGTATCCAGGGGTTGTAATAGATCCTGTATTACCCCTAATAGTTCCACCACAAAAAGCTAAAAATAACAACAAATAGATAGTAAGAACCAATTCAATATCGGTTAATGATTACCTATTGATATGTTAGCTTTGAATCCATTCCTAGGATCAACTACATTTGTATAATAATGGAAGTAAAGTTTATTTCCAATTGACTTGAGGGTCCCAGGCATGTCTGAACAATAGGTACCAATTAAACGTGAATTAGCTGTTAGACCATCACGAATCTCAACTCCATCAAGTTTACAACTAAAAACTAACTAATTAGAAAACGCACAAACAAATCAGTTAATGGTGAATTACTCAATGGATTTTTGTAAGTCAAATCTTTCCATGAAATCAACCCGCACTGCTTCACCATTTGGTACTGATATCTGCCAAATACACTCAGCGTAGCGTTGAGGTGCATTTGGATAATTAGGTGATGTAATTATTGCTGAATTGTCTATGTCAGTCAGTTGAATACTGCTACCACATTCAGTGGTAGAAATGGATTTGAATTTAATTTTTAAAGATTCCGTGTAGTTACCAATGAATGTAATAAATGCTTTGTTTCCTGTGGTTGTTATGGTTGCTGTTGTGGATGGATTCCCACAGTGAGTAAGGATAACAGGTGAGTCTTTGTCATGACCATTGTGAATCATTGCCTTAGACTCACAATCGTTGGTTTTTGTGAAGTCGCTAATTACATCGATTAGAATTCGTTTTCCAGTTGGAACAAAAATAGTCCAATTGCACTAAAAAATCACAACAATTAGTTTAAACTATTTGAATTTCGTAAAAAATTAGTTTACCTTAAGATGGGTTCCAATTTTAGGTTCAATTGGTCCTTGAACATTAAAGACTCCATTGGGTTTTTTAACGACACCTCCACACACTGCGCACCAAATAAAATTAGTATACTAATATTAGAAAAATAATTATTATCTACGTATTACCATCAGTAATATTTATCTTAAAAGCAGATGTCATATTCCTCCTTGTTCCAACCAAAATCACAGAATGTTGCACCTTCAAACCTTCCCCACTTGTCTCAAAGGTACGATTTCTTAAAGTGTTATTACAAATTATCCCAAGACTTCTGTATTGTATCGATGTGAAAATTGAACTTAAACCCAAATTTGACGACTCAAATAATTGAACAGCATCAAGAATACAATAAATACTAGTGGAGAGTATATAATCAAAAGCCACCTTAAGATGCCGTCCAGGAGTCGTAGTGAACAACCAAGTACAGGTCTTTCTGGATACACCTTCCCTGAGAAAAGTATGTTCAAGTACCGTGGTATCATGTGAAACCATTGTAGTTGTATCAAATGATTCACATTTAGGGTCTGTGGCATTGCTAGAATGCATTTGACGCCACCTTAGTTTGAATTTTGATCCACGAGGAGGGGACATTCCTTGCATTGTTACTAAGATTGAATTGGTTGAAGTTTTAAATGGATCTGATGCCCGACAAATTACTCGTATTATGCTGAATTCATCGCCTGGCTCACTGAATGTAATGGAACCTCCATAGCAATATTCGGAGTCGCCCATGGAGAAGTCCATGTCGTCAAATTCAAAGTAGATGATGTACTCTTCTTTAACTGTGATTTGCCATTTGAACTGATTTTGGCTCATAATATTTTCTGGATAAAGTGGGGAGACGATAGTGCCCCTTGTTTGGTTGTTAAATTGAACAAAAGTAGCTGTAATTTTGTTATTATAAAATTGCACTAAAGATCAATAAAATAAACTTACAAATTGCAAAATCGGCAAGGAATCCTTTTGCGGTTGGACTTTCAGCACCCGCTACAGGACGTTCACTTTTAAAGTACAACCAAATTCCACCCATGGCTGTAACATTAATGGGTTTTTCTCCTCCACAGAAAGTACCAATCAACTTTCCACCACTATTAACTTGCCTCACTTCTAGGTAATCCTCATTGCAGTTATCTGACTGTACCAGATCAAAGGTGGTAAAGTCCACCATGATTTCATTACCTTCTCCTACATTTATCTTCCACTCACATTGCGCATCAACTGGGTAATTGTTAGGATATCCCGGTGATGAAAATTCACCGCTTTCTGCACTATATTCGCCCCCACAACTACTCTCAACTACAGAATATTTTACTGTAAATGACAAATCAGTAGCACTTTCAGGTATTTCGATGTGTATTTTATTTCCTGCACTTCTTATTAACCCAGGCATCTTCTGACAATAAACTCCAACCAAAGAAGAATTACGAGTTTCTCCATCGTATATAGCTAATCCTCCGTGGTTTTCAAAGTAACAAACAGAATTTTGATACTTAGAGAATGTCAGCAACACATGCTGCTCCGGATTCTCAGCAACAATTGTATAACTACAGTTGGTGATGTTTGTTGCGGTGAGGAGGCGAGCAGAATAATCAATCATTCCACTTCCTTGTGTCTTAATAAGTGCACCACAGGCAGTGGAATATCTAGCAAAGAATCCTTTGGTTGTTAGTAAGGCGTGGGTGACCAATTCAATGTAGAGATGATTAGTGCGTGATATTATTTTATCTGGGATAATGGTTCCACATATTCTTTGGAGTAATGGATAGGCAGCTGTTGGACCATCATAAACTTTGATATAAGTTGATTCGCACACGTTTAGTAAATCAACATTATCAAAAACTAATTCAATTAGGTGATTTTCTGGTACTTCAATTAACCACTCGCATGTGTCGTTTCTATCGTGATTATTGGGGTAGTTAGGACTGTGTAAAGCACCAGAAGATGCAGTAAGACGTCCTCCACATTTAGCATTCAGCGATTTATAGTTTGCCTTGAATCCCTTGCCACTATAGCTTATATCACTTACGAAAGTAATATACATCTCACGTCCTGTGCTAGTAATAACCAAGGGTTTGTCGTTGATATGACAAAATCTTGCTATTTCTGGGTATGTATCATCGGCACCATTAAAAACCTATACCCAAAACAATCAAAATCGAATGGATAATAATAATAATTGAATAATATTTAACTTACTTTAATGAAATCCATGTCACAATTTCTATTAAGTTCCATATCAATGTTATCAAAAACAATTTCTATACTCTTTCCAAACTCAGTTTGGATATGCCAATTGCACTTGGTACTTAATGGATACTGATTTGGATAGTTGGGTGTTTGAATAGAACCGCTCTCTCTGGTTAAAATTCCACCGCACCCAAATAATTCCCACTCGATCCTAAATATGGTTTTCATATATGAATGACCAGAGTGAAATAAAATTAATGCCTGGTTTGATTTAATTTGAATCTCTTCGTCAGGTGTGTTATTATTGCAGAATTTACCTATCGACTGCATTTCATAATTGTCATCTTGGTACTGTATTTCCATATATGTTCTTTCACACTGTTTTAATGAGACATCCTCAATACTAAAGTGAGATACTGTCAGGTTAATTTTATTCCCCTCGGGAACATTGATCTGCCATGCACAGTCAAGGTCTTTGGGAGAGACCTCTGGATAATTGGGGTTTTCAATGACTCCTCCAAAGCCAGTGAGATTTGTTTTACATATGGTAGTGTACTGTAATTGAAAGCCACGTCCTTGGTGATTGATATCCGAGTGGAATTTAATTGTGAGATGGTTTCCAGATGAGACAATCAATGGGTTATTGCCTTCTAATCTGCAGAATGTGCCGATTTTCTTGCTCATTGTATCGATACCATCATAAAACTATCAACAAAGTAGTATGATCAATTTTAAGACGTATTTTCTTTGTAAATGATTTGTACTTACAACAACATAATCTAGATAACAGCCATGTAAATACTCTAATTCCAAATCACCAAATACTGCTTGTACTTTAGAGCCATGCGAGACTGCAATCTTCCAGAAACATTCAGCATTCCTTCCATATGGTTCCGGATAATTTGGGGACATTATAGACCCACGAGGTGATGTTAAAGTACCTCCACATCCAGTTGCAGTACTACTCCATTTAATTTCAAACCCAGGACCATTGTTGGTCTTGTCAGAAACAAACTGTACATAGAGTTGATTAGTATGTGATACTATCTGAGATGGTAATTTCTTTCCACAATATTTTCCAATTAACGGTGATGTCACTGATCCACCATTCAAAACTTGCACGTAGTCATATCTACAATTTTCAGAATTTTCAAGCTCAAAAGCTGTGAAATTCAGCCTCACTAGTTGCCCTGCCGGTGCCGTAATAATCCAAATACAGTTCCTATTATTTTGATATGGTAATGGAAATGAGGGCGACCTCATAATACCACTAGGTGCAAAAAAGTGACCTCCGCAAATATTAGCAACAGATATAAAACGATAAGTCAAGTAAAACCCGTCAAAATTATTGCGTGGGTCAATTTTAAAGAAGACTGTAGCGATGTTAGATGACGTTGTCATTGTCGGTGGTAAGTGATTTCCACAAAACTTGCCCATCTCTCTGGTTGCTTCAATGTCATCACTAGTAATATTGTCGAACACTTGAACATAGTCGTAGAGACAATTGTAGCTATCTTCTAAGTTAAATGAAAGCCAATTTAACTGTATAAGATTTCCAGGAGGAGCTGATAGGGTCCAAGTGCAGTTGAGTCCTTTCTCGTAGGACTGCAGATCACGAGGAGATTTGACAAAGCCAAATTCATCAGTTTTCAGCCCACCACATTCTTAAATATTATTTAATAATTAAAAATATTTCTTATAAATTAGGGAACGGTGATTCCCATACGTACCACTATCACCCAGTGCTTTATATTTTAAGCTAAACCCACGAACAGAACCAAATCTCGCCACATATTTAATAGTTGCTACATTAGAAGTAGAATATAGAGTTTCATCAGGTTTACCAGTACAATAATGTCGCAAACGTTTAGAAATTTTGTCTTCTCCATCTTCTATATCCAAATACCCATTTTGACAATTCCAATTGGTACTGCTTCCAATATCCAAATCGGTGAAATCAATTTCAATCCGGTTGTTGGGTGGTAATATAATTGTATAAATGCATTCAATTGGTTCTTCAATTTTAAGAAGATTGGGATAATTATCGGATTGAATTGTTGCGCTTTCACCAGTATAAGTACCACCGCAAACTAAGAAATTAAGCAGATATTGAAATAAATCTAATCGCTATTCAATTAATATCCAACCTGGTTTATATTCCAACTCAAAATTGGTATCTGGATTTGTTTTATAAACAATCAATGCTTGAGAATCAAGAATGATCAAATCTGGAGGGAATTTGGTGGTGCCGCAATATCGACCAACAAGTGGAGAATTGATAGTGTCACCTTTATAAATCTAACATGAAGTAATTTCAGTTATTTTGTTTCTTTATGTAAAAAAACACTTACAGCTATTGTATAAGCATCATCGGTACAAATCTTCGATTCTGGCAAGCCTTTGAAACTGTTAAATCGAAGTTTTATTCTCGTTTTGAAAGGAAGTTGAATTTTGTATTCGCAATTTACGATATCCAATTCATTGGACCTGGTATGACGGCTGATTGTACCAGAAAAGTGGGTATAAATACCCCCACAGCCACTCGGACCTTAAAAACACAATTGCTGTGTTATTTACATACTAACTACTGTAATATGATTTACCTTCAATGAGTATATAATGAATTAGGAATCCAGTGTAGCTCCCTACAGTATGCAAATGAACTGTTACTTCATTAGAAGGTGACATAATTGGTTCAATAATGCCGGTTTTGCATCTTTTGAAAAAGAATTTCTCACTTGGTTCTAATCCTTCATTAAACTATAAAAACTAAAACTGATTAGAGCCACAAAACTCCATAAATGTTGGTTTTGCTAACCGATAAAAAGTCATTTGTGCAATCAGTGTTGTTACCAATATCCAAATGGTAGAAAGTAAACTTGATTCTTTTATTAAGTGGTGCTCTTAATTTCCAGTAGCAATCACGTTTGGGTGGATATTTTTGTGGAGATCCAGGAGATTTGAAAGTTCCAGGATCATTCACTTCCATTAATCCTCCACAAACTACAAACAAATATGACCACTTTATAGCAATTTACTTAGATAAATTGAATATTATTACAAGTACCTGGATCAATTGATTTCCATGAAATATTTATAAAAGGCTTAGGCGCAAGGGCATCACCTTTCATCCAGATGTACATGGTATCCGTTGTTGAATACATATATGAGCCATTTTTTAATTCATTATCACAAAACCTTCCTATTAAAGGTGCACCAGTATCTTTACCATCATGAATTTGTAGATAATTATGACTGCACGAAGGCAGATAAACTCCATGTATAGTAAGATTAAAGACCTTCTCCACTTTAGTCCGAATGCGTACAGCACAGCTAATTTGCGAATTACGATTAAACTCCATCTCTGCAGGTGGATAAGTCAAGTTTCCATTGGGACCCATAACTTGCCCACATTGCGCCATGTTATTCTGACAATAAGGCCCTCCAAAACCAATTGGACAACTGCAGTAAAATGAAAATGCAAATGATTTACAGGTTCCACCATTTTGACATGGGTTTGAAAAGCACGCATCTTTCCGGATTTCACAATAACGTCCAGTATATTTTGAGGTACAAGTACAGCGATACGAAGAGTCTTTAGGAGTGCAAGTACCATGTTGACATGGATTTGGATTGCAGACATCAATGGTTCCTTTGATGCACCCAGTTGGACCATAGCCATCACCAGAGTAACCAGATGGACAGACACATTCAACAAAAGTGCTACTAATTCCTAGGAATATAAGCGGATGTTTGAGATGAATTGCAAAATGTATCAAAAAACAAACTTGGATTATCCCTGCATTGTGCCATTGGATGGCACCCTCCATTTCCAATTGCACAAACACCTTGAAAAATACACGTTGCACCATCTCCACTATACCCAGATGGACAACGCCCACATATTCTAGAGCCAGGCACATTCAAACATTGAACCATTGGATACATGCTGCATCCACCATTGAGGATCTCACATTCATTGATGTCTGAGCAGTAGAAGCCATTTCCAGTGTAGCCAGGAGGACAGTGACCGCAGTAGAAGGTACCAGGAAGATTTATGCATTTCACAGGAGGATTAGGTGAACATGGTGGATGGTAAGAGTCACATTCATTGACATCTACTGTGCAAGCTTGTTTGGTGCCGTCTGTTTTCCATCCCTCAAAAAATATAACAAAATTTATTATTAAGCAGCAATTTTTACTAGTATTGATTGTACCTGATCACAGAGGCATTTATATCCATTTGCCAAAGGAATACAGGTTCCATGCCCACAAATTTCTGCATTATTGATGCAATCTTGAGTTTGCTTAGTGCAGTGAATACCGTACCACCCTTCTGTACATTTACACCTTTAGAAATTTAATTTAATATGTAAAATACATAGAAATTATTACGGTTTTTATCTTACTCATAACTTCCTACTGAATTAATGCACTTTGCATTGTTCTGGCATCCTAGTTCAGTACCTTGAAACTTCTCACATTCATTCACATCTTTTTCGCAGTTTACTCCCTATAAAATATATAATAGAATATTAATAATCTGCTTCATTAATAATAGGTTAAAACTTACTTCCCAATTTCTAGGACAAAGACACGTGTACGAATTGTACAAATCCTGGCATGTACCTCCATGTTGACAAGGACTACTCTCACATTCATTCCGATTAATACCCACAAGTAACGCAGCAAGACGTTTTTGCAACATGTTGATTCGTCTTCGCATTGGTCTCTACAATTTTATGACAACAATTAACAATTTAGACATGGAGATAACTTAAAACGAATAACTTACGGATACCAGAAACACGAGTCTATTTGTAGTATTAGTGGTCTTTTCTAAATTATTCAAACGAGTTATGAAGTCTGTGCTGTTGACTTCTCCCTCAAATTGAGATATTTTCGATAGGGCGCTTTTAGAATCCACACTGCATTGCTCCAGACGAGTAACATAAGAATTCATCTGCAAAAATAACATTATTCTACGAATTCATCTTTCAGCGTTGATTTATGCTAACGCTATCAATCATTTCACTGATATCCGTTTTCCCTAGAAGCAATTTTCCTCCATTTTCCACAAAGAAACTTATATCGCTTCCAGCCGTAGGTGCTAATATTAAATTTCCACTTTCAGTATGTATCTTAGGTCTAAAAATAATTAGATTATTGTGATTTAGAGAAAAAATCAGTTAAATTTAATCAAATACAAACCGGTCATATACTGCTCGACTTGTATTCATAAATAATACAAGCAAAAACAAACAAACGTTTCGTTGCATCACGGATTACAATGAATTTACAGTTGATACATTTCAACAGAAGATTTTGTACTAAACAGTAGTTTTGTTTCGTGCGTTGAAAATGGTTCAGTGGGCGTGATCAGTGCTGGTTTTATTTTACAAGTGGTACATTTCATATCTGGGTTCTGTAGAATGACATAAAATCCTTTGGGATTTCATTATAAATAAATATATTTACGGATTTTGTTGTAATGCGATAGTAACGTTACCACCCTACATTCATCATTAAACTACTTTCTGATTGGAGAAAATTAATTGGGACAAAAAACAATGAATCAAATCACTTCAATACTAAACATTTGTCATGTTATAATCCCGTTCGGCAATGGATAATATATAAATACTTTAAGGACGCCCAAGTATTTGATTATGAGAAAATTGAGCTGCACGCAAAAAAATTACATATGCAGACATCTTATGTTCAATCCTCAGTGGTAAAGAGTTTCTTTATATGCTTAGATATCTGCATAACTGAAGAAATCTCCGAAATTAAGAATATCTGCAGAACTTAAAAAATCTGTAATAGATTTTAACCAGCTATTAATAATTGCTTTCTTCTAGCCAAAGTAGAGGACACACCTGTCCGAGCGTTCCACCAGCATCTAAATATGATTTCCCTCTCTGTTTTACTTACAAACATTTGATATCCCAAAATCGTTGGTGGAACATCAACAATGCGCCATTAATTACGCTATTGGTACATACTTTTGCCAAAAACTAATTAAATCAAGCAAACTTCAAGTTTATTTGGGATGGGTAATTAACTACTAATATGAGCATATATATTCCCATTTCAATCGCTGTAATTTATACATATTTAAACCAATTTTATTGATTTATCCCATTACTTCATATATCACGTTGCATGCTCCTTATAACCGCGCGAAACTGCATTCCACAGGGGATTAAGCAAGGACGCGAGAAGATTAAGTGTTAGCTGCTACTGTTCCGCATTCCAAGAGATTAACGCGGTACAAAATAATGAAATCATTAGCTCGCAGGCTTCTAATAGCCGCCAATTGGAATATCATTACATGCAATATTTAAAAGTAAGCAAATTGATAATAATTAACTAGAAAACTAAATTAATAGTAATGTATATAATAAGTCCATTAAAGATTGCTTTCAATTGTAGTTAGACTTATTTGAATCGGCGGCAAAATCTGTCGTAATTTACCTCAATAATTAAGCAAGCTTTGAACCATTGCTTCTATTACAGTTCATTGCTTTACATTGGGTTTTATAGAACATGTTGTTTTAAGTTGGCACATCATACAACTGTAATCACTGTTTTATTTGTGATAGATTCTATTATACTGTATTAATTGTCCTACTAAAGTCGTAAAAAATCGGTCAATCAACTATTATATACAAACACAGTGAAATTATATTACATGAATTTATAAAATAAATAAATTATAGTCATCGATAATCCAAAATATTTTATAGACTGATGAGGATCTGGGAGGTTACCATGATTGCACAAATTAGTGTAACAACTGTAGCATCGTCCATTTGTTGCCAATAAGCGTTCATAATAGAAATCTGGTAAATCATCGCAAGCTCGATCGCATAAACGGCCTATTGCATAGTCTTTCATGTCCTTCTCGTCAACATACCTCATTAAGGTACACAACTGAATATTGTGAGATTAAATTCGTTATAATTATAAATATAAGAGATAATTACTCATCTCTTATAGGACACGTGATTACAGGTCTTACCTTGCAATTATCAAGGATGAAATCATCAGTTCCATTGCAATACTTGCACACCTTACATTCCATCGCAATGCCTACAAAATCAAAATAATGCAATCTATATACATATACAAATTTCATCGTAAATTGACTCACTTAAAACTGGGAGAATTAAAATCAATGCGGTTATCTTCCATAGACGCATTGTAGACCAATGTATTAAGCAACGTCAAACTAAATTTCCTTGTTTATTTCCGATTAGTATCCGTCAAACAAAGATTTATGCCAATCTATTTTAATAAGTCATAATCGCCAATATTTGCAACTAATGTCACTTATTTAACTACCCAAGTGTATACAAAATGTATTAATTTATTACGCATCATCATAAAATATAACATCTTTGGTTAGGTTATGCACTAATTATTAAAATAATCTAGTATATAATTTACAAAATATCAATTATAATACTTCTAGCATCAGTGCTAACCCGTAGGTAGCCAATATTGTATAGGTAGGTTCACAAGCTTGTCATCAAACCCACCACGTCTCACCTGAACACTACATAATGGCACTTGTGGTATTGGTAATCAAATTCGTCTATAATCTACTTTGTGCTGAATGAAACACTATAAATTTTCAATCACGCAGGTTGTTTGTTCTTTTTAGGAGGCTTTGGCGGCGGGGTTGGCGGTTTTTCTTTGTTACCGCTGCCATTACTAGCGAGTTTCTCACTGAGAAGAGGGGCAATATCATAATTGAGAGGATGGTTGTTAATTGCTTGCATTGATTGCAGTGTTGGGAGTTGAAGAGATTCTCGTGATTCCCTTGACTCAAGTTCACGTAGTTTGACTGGCAATGGTGGAGGTAGGTCTTCTTCGCTTACAGAAGAATCTGTAGTACCTGCACGTACAAAAAGAATCTATACTGAAGGACATATAGGTTCTCAGAAATCTGCTTACCAATTGAATCACGATTACTCGATGTTCCTGAACTTGAAGTCGCCCTTAAAGTCAACGAAAGACTTGAAGGTCTAGATGAAAACTGTCCACTTGAGGGACGACTTAGTCTTTTCTCCTTTTCTATTTCTGAACGGAGAGGTCTTTTAGGAGTCAACTCTTGTCTTAATTCAAATATCGGTGTTCCATTCGCAGGTGTAGGCGCAGCAGTAATAGTATTTTCCACATCAGATGTATACCACTGAGTGGTTACGGAAGGAATACTTATCGTCGA
The DNA here is from genome assembly GCA_027574925.1 of Ecitoglossa quadriceps. Classification (NCBI taxonomy): domain Eukaryota; kingdom Metazoa; phylum Arthropoda; class Insecta; order Coleoptera; family Staphylinidae; genus Ecitoglossa; species Ecitoglossa quadriceps. Next base: position 71,157 of record JAODGC010016330.1, on the reverse strand, counting down.
CTCCGTCTTGCTGGCTCGTCTCTTCTCCTTGTTCTTGTTTTTCTTCAATGTGCCTGGAGTACCTGTAATACTGCGGGTTGGCGACAACAACAAACTTTTCGTCCCTGATAATCCCGACATCGCTGGTTTGCTGTAAGAGAACTCGCATTAAAATCAACCATCCCCAAAATTCGTGCGTTCGTAGTGTGATTCACCTTTCATTAGCAGTCCCAAATACAGAGTGCAAAAAAGTGCAACGAGATAAATAAATAATGCTTACAGTTAGTGAATGTGTGTGTCAGCGACAAACTTAGACTAATTTGTATATACCTAATGTGCAAAACTTAAGTTAGTAACCCCATTTCGTGCAGGTCGTCTGGAAAAATCCATCAAACATTCATAATTAATATAAATAATTAATAGTGGTAATTGTTAATAGCCATAATAAAAAGATGAAAACATGCAAACAAAGAGTGTTGCTACACACAATCACATTCAATATAGGTACAGCTGACATTGATAAAGTAACTGAAGCTCTACAAACCTGAAAATGTTTAGTTCGTTTTGGTTGGCTGACGAAGCGCTAAAGTTAAAGCTCGACGTTAGGTTTTTGAACGACTGCACTTGCGCTCGTGTTATGCTCGACACACGACTTCTATTACCAAGATTACTACAGAAAAACAAAACAACAAAACATCAACAAAAAAAACCCCAAAACAACAAATCATCAACAAAAACCCCCAAAACAACTTAAATATACTACTCTAAACCACTAATATAATCAGCTTAAAATTTAATACAACACATAAATAAAACTGCATCTCCGAATTTGCTTAATAAAAATTGGAAACACTTAGCGCAGTCTAAGCACACAACATCGTGCAGCCAAAATCCCCAATCATTAGAAGCAATAAGTAAAACATACAGCCAATAACACAAATTGCTCTTTAATTTTCATTAAAATAAATACGCTATATTCAACTACTTACTCAGCATGGTGAGTATTGTTATGTTCCGTGATTGTCAAAGCCGTGTTATTCAATTTATTTGCTCTTCGTAATCTAACTTCGACTTCAGATTTAAAATCTTCACAGTCCTGCAATAAATATTTTCACGTATTACTTCTTTAATTAATAAGCATTCAATATCTTTACCTTAACACCATACTTCTCGTGTATTTTACTCTGATGTTTCAAGAAAGAATCTTCCAACAACGGATGAATCCCTTGTGAAGAACTACTTACCAAAGCTCTGTGAACCTCTACGCACAACTCTAACAACGGATTCTGTTCCGCAATCAAATCTTTCAGCAAACTAATTTTGTCAGCATCCTCCGGATGCGCTTTTTCATAATCTGGCGTAAAAAAATACTGTTCATAATTACTAATACCTCCTTGGACTTTAGGGTCAACAATACCCATAAGTTTCAGGCTAAGTTCCTGTGCAGTGAGTTTCATTTGCTCTTTATAACGCTTATAAAGTGTCTTTAAACTGTCATTTACTTGCTCCATTGTTTCAATTGCATGTTCCAGAGGGGTCCGCAGAATAACCTCCTCCTGCTTCACTGGATACCAACATAAAATATGTGGGAATGAGTGTTCTGTAGTGAGAAATGTCTTTTCTATCCACATCTCCCCGAAATCGTTTGGAGTTTCTAACAATGGGTCCTTCTTTCTGAACTTTCTCGCAAAAAAGAATTTATTTACATTGTTCCATTTATAATACTTCGCAATCTGGTCTGATACCATTAATCCATTAAAACGGTCAGTTTCCTCTTCAATTGCAATAACGGTATTGATGAGAAGATACTGACTGTGAGAAGTTTTCATTGTGTCATCAAGAATTAACTTAGATAAAAGCTCCGCTTTGGGGAATTGTCGACATATCCGCGTTTGAAAGTCTGCTAGTCTTTCCAACGGAGTTCCTCGGTATACAAAAACTTTATTTTGGAGAAATTTGGGATATCCCAAACCGTAGTAACCAACTCTAAAGTACTCTGATTTGTAGCGCTCAACATTCATGATGCTGTTGTAATATTCAGCGATCTTGCTTTGTAGAGGTCCCAGAAGATCATAATAATAAAGCTGTTCATATTGGCTGATTAACTCTTTGGTTTTAGCAATAGCACATTCCCACATTTTCCCTTCATTGTAATTTGCAATAATATCTGTACACAGCAGCTCCTTTAACTCCATATGTGTAGTAGCATGGTCATACTTGCTGCTTCTTAACTGAGGTTGTAGTGGTTCATTCGACCATCGCAATAAATCACTATGAAGTTCAAGAGTAAACCCAGCTTCCGTATAATTCCCCAGTTCCAAATGCAGGTCATATAATTTATAAACATATCTTATGTACATTTCCCGACGAGAAATTTCCGCGTAAAAGTCCAGTAAATTTACAATACACGCCATTTTGTTTTCCTTATTATCATTGTGCATGGTCATTCTATAAGATAGCAATCTATCCATTAAGCTAGCCAATGTTTCAACAAAAGCAGTCCCAGTTTCGTATAATCTAGAATGTGCCCTACAACTCTCTCCCATGATATTTAAAAATAATTGACGATATTCTTCATCTCCCCTACCACCCTCAAAGAGAGTATCCAATTTGATAATCATTTCACGTTCGAATTCATTGAAGTTCCCTTTGATATGCTGAGAATTTCTCAAAGTGTCCCCATAACTCTCAAACTCAATGCTAGAGGAATAAAATTCACACTGCATCATATCAAAGAATATCGGAATAGTTGCTTGTCGTAACACTGTCTCTGGTAGAAGAGTCATCTCCAAGATATTCTCGATGAGACTGGGGACAAAGCGTCTTTTATGTTGCCCTAAGTTGAACCACATTTGCCGTACTTCAAAACCCATCTCCCTGCGCATGTCTTTGTACCTTTTGATGATCCTAATCTGTTTATTTGCTGTGAACGTTTCTAACTGCAGCGCTGATTGACTCATGTAGCTAATGGCACATTGAAAAAAGTTATTCCAAACCTGATGATGGAAATTCTGAGAAAAACTGCGATGGATTGTGTCCGAAAAATACCGCAACGCCTTGAGTATCACTTGATTCTGCAGCATTTTCATATCACACCAATCATCGGGAAATATCTTCATGTTAGAATCAACAAATTCCTTAAAAATTGTCATCATTTCAATGATGAATGCTAGTTTTTCATCACGAGCTTGTAGCAATGGGGTGTTCATGTATTCGTTGTAGTGGGCCTCAGACATTTGCCGGAAAATATCAATCAAGATTGCCGCCAATTGTTTCTGTGGGAGCAAAATATTACCTAAATTTTGCCGCTGCTCGACAACAGTGCCAACTTGACTTACAGCTTGACAAGAAGTGCTATCTTTATCGCTTTTAATATAGCATTCGCTCACAGTCCGTAAGAGAATATTGATGATTTCCTTGATGCTATCATAGCTTTCCGATTGGTCGATGTGGAACAACATGGTAAGAATATCGCCCAGGGTTTTTAGACATAGGTCCATCTGTTAGTAAAGCAAAATAGAGTGAGGATTTCAGCTTGGTACTTGCTACATGGATGTGATTTTGCCAAATCTATTAATGTATTCGAATGACTTCGATTGTAACAAGCGGTGATGCATTTTGTGCGGAATTTACAGGAATGTGCCGCGCTGTGAACTGATTATGTTGTTTCAAGCCATGAGTAATGTGTTTCAAAATATTCTCATTGTTTGTCCAGAGAGAATCCAAACACGCGCCGTTCTTAAACGAGCAGAACGATCAAAAAGTGTCCAGATCAAATTGATTAGCAATAGGAATACTTTAAATAGTTCCGTGGCACTTTATGCATAATTTTACTTCGTAGATGATATCATGCATCAAAGTGCCAACATGTGAATTAAGATTAATGATTAATAACATGCTGTTAGTATAAGAACCTCAGTAATGACGTTCATCACCTCATCGGCGCTCGTGCTGCCCGTATGATCGGTTATACTTTGCTTAGATATGCCGAGCACAAGTGCCACCTTGGCCACTGACTTGGATTTTATACGTCTTCCAGTCTGACTGCCGGCGTGATTTGTGTCCTGTATGAATTGTATAATAGCCCACATTTACCACAACAACAACAACTCAAAACATAATTCAAACATGTTTGAAAATGCGATAATTATTGTTGTTACAATCTCTACTGTGTAGCTAAACAAAGAAGATCAACAACAATCAGGAGATAACTAGTTAAACAAATGTCTTAAGATAATCATTAGATCATAAACAATAGTAACAACAATTATGCAAATCAATGTACCCACCATTAAAAGATTAGCAATTATTAATCACCAATCCATGAATTAATACTGTATCAATAAAAAACAACCAAAATGTATTTTACGACTCTAAAACTACAAAAGAAATTCCTGCAATAATCAAGCATTCTCCGTGCAAAACAATACAAAATGCAACCAAACGTAAGAAGCGTGTAAAATCCCAAACCAAAACCCACCATGCAACAAACACTATCTACCAAACACCAGATTACAATTAACTACAAACTAAGTCATGACAATGTATTCGGTGTAGGTGTAATGGACATGTGACTGGCTGTCGAAAGACACAAGAGAAGAACAGTTTGTAATGAGGTCGGTGGCCAAGAGCAACACTCACTGTGCATCATCACAGTACACTATTACGGAACAAAGTGACTAAGAAGAAAACACACACGGCACACACAAAATTTAAACAATGTACATCTGAATTAAGAAGTTGTTAAATTGGCAGAAAGCAACAAATCTCATATTCGCATTTCGGGACGAAGCGCATCAAAGCCATGGCATGGCGTAAAAATCGCATAGCTGATATAAACAGAGTCGATAACTTTAATTGTAAACTATCTGAGCTTCTAATCATTTCAAGTGCTCATGCCGGATACATTATTTACATTTGTACATAATTCTTCGTTGCTGGGAAAGCAGAAACTAATAATGACAAAGCATAAACATACCTCCTGGTTTTCTTGCAAGAGCATCTTGAGTTGTTCAAGGATGTTGGGCAAGAGAATCAAACGACATTCAGCATCCTTGAAGAGCTGCCCCTGGACAATCTCGTTCATAGTCATTACCTTTTGCTTGGTAAGACGATTTGTTGGCATTTCGTCGAATAACTTACATAAATACATACTGCACAATATAAGAAAAAATGTAAGGAAATAAAACACTACAAGCTTTTACTCTACAAACCTCAGTTCTTTTGCACTAAAGACATTCAATATGTCAGGAATTGCACCAGGAAGATACTTCAAACATGCTCCTTGTTCTCGCAACAATGAATCCGCTGATTGCGCCATCAAGTCAATAAAAGCCCTGAAGAGTTTATCCATGCCAGCCTTAAACTCCATCATGGCAGTCTCTTCATCCGGAAGCTTCATTGAACTATGCAACCGTCTAGATTGTGTGATAAAACGCATAATATACTGGAACGACTTCATTGTCCGGAAGACTTTCATTGAATCGTCGCTGCGTTTGTGTTCAATGAGGTTACACAAAACATTTAGCATTTTACTATTAAGAAAAGAAAACAAGTACATTGAAAACATAACAACAGGAAACTACTTATACGAACTTGTATGCCAATGTAGCGCTGTAGTTTTCTTTAATGTATAGATTAAGAACCGGTTCAAAGTGTTGATATCTCCAATCGTGTGTTACGATTCCAGTTATGTAGAGAAGACAATCGAACACTAACATATCACAATCCTCTGGCTGTGCTCCCTCTCTTCCCTTGGGAGGCCTAGCTGGTGGCTTATCTTCTTCCATTAATATATTAAAGAGAGTATCAAGGATATCAGTCAAAAACTTGACAATCTCTTCTCCTTCAACCTTCATTAATGATCGAAGAACTTCATCTAAGACGTCCTTCTTTGTTGTCCAATTTAATAAGTCCAATACATACACTAAGCAAGCCAAGAAAATAATTTAGAAGAAAAAAATAAGCTAGGCAGAATTCACGTACCATTTTGAGTAAGTTTTGTCGAACAAATATTACTACAAATCGTGAAACTATCCTTCTGACTTAAAGTCACACCATTTATAGAAGAGTCCTTCGTATTAAGTCCCGGCATACTAGGTAATTTCATATACTCCACACCAATTGCACCCTCGTCTAACTTTTTATAGTCATATTTATAAACCAACAATGAATGCTTGCCATCCATCAAAGTCGTATCATCCTTCTGCATGAGCGCCACGTACGCGAATGCAAATGGTTTCTCACTTTTATCCTTCGCCTCATTCGAGGATCGATGCTTAAAAAGAAACTTCACGTGTGTATGTTTAAACTCCTCAATCGGCATTGCCACTTTAAATGTTTCACACCACTGCGGCTTCGGATCATGATAATATACAACACTCCGATAACAACTGATTGGACTCTTATTATCGCCGACAAAAATAACGCCTGGTATTTCAGCCCCATTCGCATTGCAAACCGTCACACGTACCTCAATATTCTTATCTGACTTTTTGTTCCCCTTGGGAAACTCGCCATGCAAGAGCGTCAAATATAAATCATTACGTATCTCTCCTGGGAGAATCACTTCCGGAAACCCCATCTTCCGCGCCACATTGACATTACCCAATACCAAATGCGGATTTTCATCTCTTACTTGTTTAATATCTCCGTGGAGAAGTTTAACACCAATGTGCAAAGAACTCTTTGCTTGGGACTCACTTTTATTGTCATCTTTACTGATGATTCTCTTCAGCGTTTGCTCAAGGTTGTCTTTCTCGCAGTTGTAGAATGGGACCGGAAAATCCTTATCCAAGTCAGAATCAATAGTTCCATTGAGGTAAGCAGTTACGTCCCGCGCTACAACGCCACAAGGTCTCTTAATAGGTACTATAGTAGATGATTTCTTTGGAGTCACTGCATTTGCATTAGAACTTCGACGATGGTCTACTTCTTTCGCTTCCATGGCACCAACTCGCACCACATTGCAAACAAGATATACCCGTTCCCGCTCCAGGTCCTTTTTGCCCAAGTCAGTAAACATTACCTTGAGATTGTTGATTTTGTCAAGGTCTGCCATGAGGCCTTCCTTTGACCACTGCACAACATAATTTTCAGTGATGGCGCGTCCTTCTTTGATGTCGTAGAGAAACATTAATAACTCTGCATCCTCTGTCATTTTGTACGTAAAATTCCGCACGCTGACTACAAAAATATGTGCGTTTTGGGAGCGAGTTTCTTTAAGTTCAGTCTGAGGGACAAAAATCACAAAGATTTGTTACTTCTGAAATTCAAAAGTTGGATTAACCGATAAACTATCTACCTTCTTATTGGTATTATTGATTGACTCAGTGGCATTCTGATGAAAACTATACAAATCCGTTGTGCTCGTATCGTCCGAGTTGATAGTGTTTCCATGAACATCACGCACAACCAGGTCTAATCCGACAAGCTTATTGCCCAACGCGATTTCTTTGGTTGCATCACACGTTACCTCCTTCAACTCATCCACAGGTAAAGTACCACTAATAATTTTACTACGATAATTTATTAACTCCGATATATGTTTACGTAATTCGTCGAATTTCTGTCGATTTACCTGAGAAGCATACCAATATTAAATCGGCTATTTTATATTTATATATATAAAAAGGGATATTACTATATACAAATTTTGCCAGAGGGTACTCCATTCCCGCAATACTAGAGTAATTTCATGTACAATTGGGGGTTGATCAGGGAAAACAAAAGTCGGTGTCGTGCCATCTGATTCTATCCGGCATCCCTCCACCACTTTGACGTAGCTCTTCGGTACGTAGCCCGCTTTGCGGTTCTGGTGCACCAAGGAGGCGTAGTACCAAGCGCCGCCATCATCGTGTTGCAGATGGAGAGCTTCTCCAACGTTTACCCGCAACTGTTGGTCTAATGTTTCATCATCGGACTTCACAGGGATAAAGTTGTAAATTGCTACAAACAGAAAGCATAATGCTTATTTAGAAATTAAAACAAAATTAAACATTAGAAATAAATAGCATTGAAGTAAAAAAATATATAAATTTATCGCCCTACCTCATATTATCTTATCGCTATTTTTTTAAATCCATGATAAAAATAGTATAAAACAAGTATTGACTACTTTCAAATGTTTCAAACCTTTATGAAACTCACAAAATATGTGCATTATTCATATATAAGCATTGGTAGGTACATTGTAAACTGCACAGAATTTTAATCAATTGCTAATCAGGAAAATCCGCATTTACTTCGCCCCGGCACACTAACCCTGATACAATGTATTAATATCCCAGGCACGCACACTCGCAAATTCCCTTCAACGCAACGTCACAATTGGAGTTGCAATTATCATCATGCACCTCATCAGCGCCGGTATCAACTAAAACATCAAACACGTATCAACCGTCCGCAATAAAGAGGAATTAACATCCACACGCATCCACTAAACATTCCTGGCACAATAGATAAAAAGTTAATAGACACTTATGAATATGATGCCAAGCGCAAGCAAACATTCCGACACGCGACTGTAGGGCCCAGTAATTCGTACCTTTCGGTACCAGATTACATAAACCAACAAATCAGCATTGCATTAATACTTGGAAACTATGTGTTACAGACAAAAACCAATATAAACGCACAAAGAACTAAAACGAAAACAAAAATATAAATATAGTACACTGGTAATTATTTATATTTTGAGGTAAAAATAGAAATTGTTTTAGACTTTGCCTTTAGTAATTGCACTTGGTTTACGTAGTTCCAAATGCATGAATTACAAAACAATAAAACGTTAATTTTGATTCATTATCTAGTTGCACCTAGAAACTTAGAACTAGTCTATAAGCTTGCAACATTCGCCTAATCAATTAGTTATCTGAGATTTGCAACCACTTGAAACACATTTATTACCTATTTCAATCGCTTATCCTGAAATAAGACAAGCAAAATCTTTCAATAAAACATTTTCACGTAACTTGATTCACATGATTTCATGTGCAATGGATGAAACGCAAGGAAAAGGTCAACTGAAATTAATATCAACGTTTCATTGTTTGATTGGCTCAATTGTGGCACGGTCACATCGGCCAACCATGCGCGACTCCAGCATGACACTTTAGGTCTCTTTCCGCGGTTTGTAATCAACTCTATCTACCTCCTGGGATCGTTGATGATTGTTAGAAGCGCCTATAAAAGGATACATATATATATAAATAAATTCTAATATATTGGCTAATTAGTATTGTATTGCTTTCCTACTTATTTTAACAATTAAGTTTGAACATTTTAAAAAACCCTGCGTACATATAAATAAACACATCATGCCTACCAGTATTACCCGATACAATAACGATTACCACAATGTCGTAACGTAACGCTTCATTAATTTAACTCCAAACCATAAAACGAGCAAGAGTACGAACGAATTCTGTAATATCATAATCCTCAAATTAGACTCCCCCAGTACAAATCAACCAGCGGCCAATCCATTGCCAGACCCTACAACTCTTTCAATTAACTTCTTTTTCGATTTTTACAAATGTAATCCCGTACTTGCATGCACAACCCACCATAATTGCAATGCATCATTTTATATTTTTAGCGGGCACAAAGTGGTCTGGGTCCGAGATATTTATACATTCTGATGGGTTTGAAATATAGCAAGTGAGGAAGGTTAATAATAAAAATTATGTACGGGCACAACACGCATTCGGGTGCAATCGAACACTGTACAAACAACATGCAAGTAGCCTAGGCGTGCAGAGGCATCAAGTTTCTATTTAAGGCTTTTAATTCTCGGTTGTGTTTGCTTATGTTTGAACTTCCGGTGTTTGCGATTATATTTTGTTTTGCAAACAAATGAACTCAGCACAAATGTCAATAAATATGATGTCTTGTAAAATAACAAAGTTACAAAATTAGAAACTGTTGAATGTTGAATGCTTAAGCCAAATACTGCTAGAAAAGGTGCAGGATAGCACAGCAACTACTGATAAAAGAAGTTAATAATAAAGTACGTTTATCTATGAGATAATGACCTATATAGAAAAATTCCTTACTGTACTAAACTCAGAACGTCATCTTGAAACCCATTTGTTTCACTCAAATGACCATCAATGAATATTACTAGCATTATTTAGTCATCGTAGGAGCATATACAATAAATTTAAACAAATAACCATAACTCTGGTAGACAAGCAGCAATGATTCATGACCTAAGATTAACGTTCTGCCTACTAGCGATGTAATTCCAGCTACTTGCTAACATTGTACAAATACTAACTAACAGTCAACAACTTATTGTTCGCGACTGAAATATATCGGTAATTATTTTTCCACCTTGCACTATTTTCCTCAGTTGTATAACTACGTCACATATAAGGTGTAGTCAAACATAAAACAAACGACTGGATGTGAAATGAAGCAACGACTCGGAATGAACCAGCCAGAAATCAAATGAAAAACCACCAAAACCACACGATACAAATTACACACATAGTTTCCTCCCGAAAATCTCGTTGTGGTCGTAGCACTAGACGCAAGAACAAAATTGTTTCACATTCACCCAAATGAACTTAGGCGTTGTTCATTTATTTCCAGCATGATAACACATAACGTGCCCCTCCCACTCAAGACGACCGACACACACTAGAACAACACGGAATTTTACATAATACGTAATGCAATCAACAATTGCGCTTGCATTACAGTGCAACGGTGCGAATCGTTCTGATTGCTGCAGAATGTTCAAGGGCAAACTGTTGCTCTGCTCGCGCAACAAGTGCCTGTAACGCCGTTTTGTTTACAAACAGGAAAGCACGCCGAAGTGAGGTTATCGCTCTTGTTTGGATAACCGAGGACTTTGGAAGCGTACGGTGTTTGTTTGAAGACGACTGAAGAGTGTTGGATGATTGCGTAAAACGGTGAACTCACCTATGCCATATAGCCCGTTGTCTGGCATGGCGCACATCGTCATTGTGCACATTCAGGGCGCAATCGTAGGTGGGTTGGATGTGGTCGCGGGTGCATCGTCTATTTATCTCTTCGCGGACACGCAAGAGACGCCATCGACGCGCACTGCACGCACACAACACGACGGTTTTGATCGAACTGGCAAGCCGTGATCGGTATGGCGAGGCGAGTTGAGTGGGACACGAACTTAGATCGCGCAACATCGACAACGTCGCAGCCGTAAAATTTAAAATACCTTTGAATTTTTAGTTATTTGTTCATGAAACAATAACGTATATAAAGAAATTCACAAATAAAAACATGAAACAAGTAATATTTTCTCTTAATATCATTAACTCTATAATCAACCAAATATTAAATAGCTTTTTAGAAGAAAATAAGTCGTAAACGGACTTAAAATCACGAATGATTTTGTGTGTGGTGTCTTAAATCACTTTAAACCATAATATATTGAATTAGACCTTGAAAGTAC
>JAODGC010016330.1:12733-51525 GCA_027574925.1 Ecitoglossa quadriceps | reverse complement strand
GGAGATGGCGAATCTAAATATTTGCCAAAGAGACAGACCGTATTTGGATTTGATGAAACAGGCGCAACATCTGGAAGTATTTTATTGTATATATAAACAGTAAGTTTGTAGTAAGTAAGTTTATAGGTAAGTAGTAAGTTTACCTCTTTTATTCGCATCTTTACCACGTGCAATTGGCCCATGAAACTGTGCCATTATCGTGAAGGCCTTCTGTGAAATCTCATCATTATCATGATCTGTTAATCCTGTAATACATGTATACAGTGATCGCGGAATATCCGCTTTTTGCACATATTGCATCAAATTCAATAGTGAATCCATCATCTGAAACATTTTCTTCTCTAACAACACATTGTAAATCCTCAAAAGTTTGCTCTCGTTGATCTCCGACATTGGATATAGTTCACGGCCACGAATAACTGACTCGAGAAAATTCTTGATCAACTTAGTACAATTTAAAATAAGAGCATTGTGATCATACGAATCCTGGGCAAGACATTCGAGTACACTTATCAACGTATCCAGAATATAATTATCTACATAATAAAAAAGTGTTAATTAAACAACATAACTAAGTTTGTGATTTTTAAACTACTTACAAAATAAATGATCTGTTATTCTATTCTTGTCAATAAGATGCTGTAACAATGAACACGCCACCTTAAGTGCACCAACTGACCTCGTAGGATCCAGCTGTTCCTTTAAATATTTATTGAAAGCTTCGATAAAAACAATCGACCTTCGGGGAATTATAAATCGCTCACTTCCAAAATCAGGGGATATAAGATCCTAAAACGTTAATCATTATTTCGCTTAGTATTTAAAAAAAAAACAATTGAGAAATGTTTTACCTCGTTACAATTAATATTCAGAAGGTGAATAAATAAAGCCTTTAACGTTTGATCGTGCCTGAAATTGGGAACCGTGCTCATATTCCTTGTAACATCCAATATTGCAAAGACTATCGTATCAGCGGCTAACTGGTTCTGACAGGGGACACTATCCAATAAACCTTGGATTGTCTTGGCGAACATAGTGTCCGTTTTACAATATGTGTATATACCATCGATATCCTCCAAGTACAGTTTAGGCGGACTGCAATAAGGCTAATTCATTGAAACAATCAAAGTATATTCTGGGAAACTTACAATATCTCAGGAAATTTTTCTTGAAATATTATCATTTCTTTTAAAACGGGCCAAACAAGCAATTCATATTGAATAACGTTAAACTTAAGGTCGGTAAGATAAAAATTAACAAAATATGAAAATACTTTCTGAAAGAGAGTATCGAAACACGGTTTCTTCCCGCATAATTTCATGACATTCGCAATTGTTTCCTGTAAACTTTTCGCGGTGGATTCTCGCAGTGAATCAAAAGTCACCTGTCTTAAATATTTAAACAACGATGTCCATAAACATTTAGTAATCTAAAATAAGTACCTTAAGAGAAAAAATTTCACTTATTAAGTTAACTCACTTTGATTGAAAGTGCCGGACGGGCATTTTGTAAACTAATAATATTCAACTGCGAACAAATTCGCACAGAATGCACCAATGTTGTAAAATCGATCACTTCTCCTTCAATCTCGCCGCAAGAATCTGTAATTGGCAACGTTTGACTTGCGCAACCACATTGGATCTTATCATGCTTCAGCATCTTTAGAAGGATTTCGGTAGTCTTGGGATAAAACGGCTGTAAATCCCTTGTGTGCTCCACATTTAAGGTTGTACTGTTTTCTGGCAGCACCACATCAACATCAAATGGTCCGAAAGCATCAACAAGAAACCTTTCAAGAAGCTCAGTGCTAAAACGCGTCTTCTGTAGCAAATACACATGAGTGTCAAACTTCTTTGCGACAACAAGACGATTACGTGAGATACGCGCACGCATTGGTTTTTGCAGCAGTGCAGTTTGTTTGGAATTCATGAGATATTTATTATCCAGGGCATAGTTGTCAATGAGGCTTCGCCAGCAATCAAACCCATCGCATCGGTTTTCCACAATCCCACTTTTGAATGCTTCTTCGAGGACTTTTAGCAGAGCATTTTGGAGCTGGGTATCAGTATGGAGCAGTTTACCAGAATAATGAATAAGCGTTTTTGTCGTTAGTGCAAAATCCACTCGAAAAACTTTTGAATCATATACAAATGGGATATACCTATCAGGAAGGCATTTGAATAAAAATTACGTATTAAAGTAGAAAATTTGTTTAATATAACTTACGTGTTTATAACATTACGTTTGTACGTTTGTATTGAATTCTTTGACATAAATTGCGTTGCAAAGCCCATTGGAAATGCCAGGACAAGATTGCACAGCTCCCTGCGTTCCTCATCAGTGGATTCCTCCGAGAAAATGGCCGGCAAAACGCGCACATTCAAATACTTGTATGTAACTTTAGTAGGGACCAAATGAGAATTTTCCTTTAAAGCTCGTATCACCTAAAATGTATTAATGGAAATTAATTTTTTTTCGGATACTTACAAATCCTTGTAACTTTATATAATGCTTTTAGAATCTACTCGCAACAAAACGAGAAGCTAACTTTTCCCGCGCGTTTTCAGCGATAATTTTGAAAACAAATATTAAACACGATACCAGTACGCTAGTTACCTCGAGGTTCACTCGTAGAAACTTCATTGTGCGCGGCTGGAACACGACTGATTTTCTGTTGCGGAAGCACGAGTGCATTAGGTACTTATTCTACCTTTACCTTAATACTCGCAATGAAGTGGGTTGAAGTACAGGCGGTGGAACGCACTGGTCGCGCTAATTAACTGCCTATTGTTGGCTGTGCATTTCAGCTGATAAGACAAGTTTCTACCGTGTATGAACTCAGTACTGAAGTTGAACTTTGAAGGAAATGTTTAGAAATTTAGGCGTGGTCATGGAGGAAGTAAAATGAAACATTTTTAACACCTTTCTAACAATTTGAACATTTCTAAACCATTCCAACTACATACATTGGATGAGCTTAATATGAATGCAGTTATTTATAAAATTCTGCGGGTAAAATGCGAACATTGTTAGACTAACCACTTAGTTTTAAGACAGCAATTTCTAAGTTAATTTTTTTGCATAATTCGAATTGTGTCAATTTTGCACTTTATTCAGAGCCATGAAATTGTGATCTCACTTTGGTTATCGTTCATTTAGTGATGACCACACCATAATAAATATAATGGATATGTTTTATGTCGCGTTTTAAACGCAGCGTGTATAATCAAGTCAATAATAATTCCCTTTAATCAAACATTTACAATTTCAAGAGACAAACACACGAATCGTAAACTTACTCTACCCGCATCGAAATCGCGGCTTGTGTTTATTTACTCTCTGTAAACATTTAACATTCCCTCTGATATAAAAAAACGATAATACACAGTGATAATAATACACGATACATGTTGTTTATCAAGCATACCACATGAAACAATTCATTTAAAACTGTTTCAATAAAACCAAGTACTAATAGCACTTCTTTCAATTTGCAAATTTGTTGTTTATTTGAGAAGTGTCCTTAGACTCCGCAGAAGAAGACATTAAAAATGCAAATACGTAAATCTGCCATGTCTATGTTAACGAGCACTAATGCGTCTGTCATAAACATAATCTTACAAGTCAGATATGTTGGTAGGTAGACATTGGGTGGATCGGAACAATCATTTCAGACACCCGAATAAATAAATAATTAAACTTAAACGTTTCGAGTTGTTTTTTAATGAGCCTCATTTCCGGTTGGTGCCAGTGTATCGCTGTTTAGCCATGGAAACTGATATGAAATTATTTCATTTATTTGACTTAGTAATGTTTTATTTTTATTAATAAACTGCATCAACTACCAGCGATACTCATAGTAGTGTTGATTTGCATTGGTTTAGGGGCCATTCTATCTCAGTTGATTTTGATAGATATCCGTGCAATTAAACCGTATTCTGACAAGTCTAGACATAATTTCGGTTGCACCGATTACCAACTTTGACCTACCCTTTGATCGGCCTATATAAGATATGTTGTATTAGAGTGGAAGTTGTACGAAATCGGTGGATGTTTGTGATAGATTCTATTATATTGTATACCTAACATGGAGTTGATCTGCATTGATTTATATAGAAGATGTGACGCTGCTTGTTTTACCTTAATTTTATTGAAATATGATTTTGTATTGTGATGTTGCTTCAATTTGGATTGCTACTTACGGAAGTTATGTCGTTAAGGCGGGTGATGTATTGAGTTAGTGGGTCTAATGTTATAGGATAAGATATACAATTCTTTTTGAGAAGAGTAACTTACAATAGACGTTTTTCGTGCGGTGGTAGAGTGTCAACTGTTTTCCAGTTGCCAGATCATATACTACTTTTTTGAAAATTGATTATCTTATTTATGCAACATCTACACATGTAAAATCAATATATTTCTACCAATCTCAAGAAATCATGTAACAGAATATATACTTACCAGATTTCTACAAGTTAGAATCTCAATAAAAGCATCTTCATTGAAATTGTCCACCCCCATACCCTCATGCACCAACAAATTGTAGTCAATAAAAGCCTCATTACATTCCAGCACTGAATTCATAAAAGATGCTTGTGGATCACAATCATACAGCTTGTGGTGAAATGTAGCCCACATCTGCCTGGCTTTTTGCAGCTTTTCCTTGTGCATATCCAGCTGCAGTGATGGCAAAGTAGTAAAGAACTCCTTTACTCGGTTGTGCCTCTCTGTAGCTGGGATTGTGAAAATATCAGTAGTGGATAGCACTGAAAATGCAAGTTTGCTTCGCCTATCCATCTAAAACAAGAGCATATAAAATAGGTTAAATACTACAAACAACTAAAATAAATGAATGTTATTAGATCGTGTTTGAAAAGCTCGATAACTAATGAAGGTTAGGTTGGAACAAACGTAGATCAAGTTTTGGTGTTTGATACAATCAACTATACAAAAATCAACAAGAATTACTTACGTTTAATGCGTCTATAAAATCAATTTGCACTATTGCACCTTGACCACAACGGCACCGTAAGGCAGTATTTGGAAGGTGTACAACTATTTCTGCATGATTGCTGATGGTGTTAAAACGGCATTAAAGGTGCTCGAGGTGGAACGTCAACACATCAATGCATAACGAGGAAACAAAACCAATACGATGAGAGCCGTCAGGAGAACACGAATAATAATTCCGTTGCTTATTTACCACGCCTATAGTATAATTTCTCACTGCGAAGGGCCGACTTTAAGGGATTGTTGTGATTTTTGCTCAGAAAACTAGATTATGAACGCGTTCAGTATCTTTGGCCGCAGATTGCAGCAGTTTGACGGCGAAAAAGGCGCGCAACGGCAAATGCGATCCTAGCACCACCAACACAATACGAGATTTTCATCTTATTTCCTCTCCCGAAGCTGATTTCGAATCTTTCTTTACAAGTAAGGTAAGTAAAACCTAGCGTCGTCGAACGCCATTCTTTGCGCCACCTCAAAATAAATGCAAAAAGTGCATTTCAAATTGCTTTTAATATTCCGCTACCAAACTCATAGAAAACCTTCTACATAAGTAAAAATATTTTATTGCAAGTCTTTAAAAATGTCTCCCACCTCTCGGTCGGGTATAACAAGGGTTAAACAATAAATATTTCTCAAAAATAAAAATTTACTGAACAGTATGCCATTGACGTCATTGAAACCATTTTAAAAAACATCAACTAGTGTCAACCCAACTCTTTGCTTTTCCAAATCCATACTACAAACTTCAACCCTAATACGATTTCCTCTTTGTAACTTAATTCCTTTGGATTGGCTAACATGTAACAAAGCATTCTTCTCAACCCCAACATCCACAAAACTCCCAAAAGTGGTAACGTTTTGGACCGTTCCCATCAACTCCAATCCCACAGTTAAATCCTCGATACAAGTCACATCGCTACGGAACAATCCATCACATTTTAAAGATTCTCGTGAATTATCTTCCTTAGAAAGTTCTTCAAGAATACATTTCAACTTGTCTTGGGTAATTCCAAGCTGTTCATATGCACGTATAAATATAGGGTAGAATTGCTGTACCTTAGCCCTAAAAGTACCGGTACCAATCTGATCCACGTTCATGTTGGCAAGTTTTACAATTTTCCTAACAATTTCATACGACTCTGGATGAATTCTAGTCTCGTCGAGCTTATTAGCACCATTTAAAACTCGCAGAAAGCCAACACATTGATTGTAAGTCATAGTATTGATGCCGTTTACGTTGTAGATCTGTTCTCGATTAGCGAAAACCCCATATTGGTTCCGGTGCGCAACAATGGCACTTGCCAATGATTCAGACAAGCCAGCAACGTATCGTAGAAGGCATTGAGACGCCGAGTTCACATCAACACCAACAAAGCTAACGCATTCGCAAATAACGTCGGTAAGGACTCGGTCCAAACGTTGCGGGTCCAAGTCGTGTTGGTACATTCCAATTCCCATGTGTTTTGGTTCTATTTTTACGAGTTCAGACATGGGGTCTTGCAATCTGCGCGCAAGAGATACTAAAAGCCAAAACAATGATGCCATAATCAAATTTCTACAATTTCTAGAGACATACCAGCACTTATTAAAGTGGGATTCATTGTTGGGAACTCTTTAACAGCTTCCTCGCTGCAAGAATATTTGGAGGCACCACTCTCGTTGATTATTTGGTAGGTAACCCGCAGAGGAGCAAAGTAATTGCTTCTAATCATATTTGATATCCACTCTTCAGCTTTTCTGCAACCGGTACCATTACCTAATGCGATTAAACTACACCTAGAATCGCAAAGTTAAAAATCATTCACAATTCAGAACGACTAATTCTTCCTACTGATGCTTCAATAACATTTTCCGAAACTTCCGCTTTTCCACTCTGTCCTTACGGATTTCATTACTAGGATATACAATGCCTGTTGCTAATACTTCGCCTTTTTCGGAGATAAGTCCCAATTTGCAACCAAGGCTTGTACCAGGATCTACACCCAGAACTCGTTTGTTCCGAACTGGACATGCCAGCAGCATATGTCGAAGATTAGCGGCGTACACTTCCAACGCCTTTTGTTCGGCAAAGGAAGTAAGTGCTGCTCGTTTCATGCGATGTAAAAGTGGAACGGCTGAAAGAAAAAACAACAGTAATAGACAGCTTCCAGAATAAGTATTTATTTTACCAGTTGTTGCGTAGCTCATTTTCAATGCTACTGTAATAATGTCCCTACATGCAATATACGCCAATTTACTAATGCCAGCTTTCACATGGTTCTCACTTACAAAATTATAGTATATGAGAGAAAAATCAACAAAGAATAAGCGTACTTCAAGAAGATTGTGTTTCTCTGCTCGATTAATCGCCAATATCTGAAAATAAAACCTTGTTTGTAATAATACTATCAAAGTAACATAATCTTATCATACTTGATGTTGCTTTAATTGATTGGTATTAAATGATCGATCATAGTAAAACATATACTTCTTTTCTTCTTCTGTTTCTTCTCCCTGGTTAATTCTATTAAGATGCATCTTACAATGACCATTTTTACATCTGTAAATATTTTTGGTTTAAACATATGTTTAAAAATATTTTTAAATATTCTTACACTCGCGTAAGATATTCTACTGCAGCTGGTGAACTCCCAATTTTATTTGCGACCAGTAGAATAACATCTGCAGATATACTAGCTGGCAGTATTCCTTGCATTATTTGATTTGAAGATTTTTCCAATTTATCTTCATTGTGAAGATCTTTATACACCTTTACAATCTCTTCTAAAGTCGCGTGATTTTGTGTATTTAACAATGTATCCTTCAATTGGATACTCATCACTCCCATTTTATAAATCTGCATGTATGTATTACGTATGTCTAACTTTAACTCTTCAATTTTGTCATAACATTCTTTCACTTTCCGTAACTCGTCTGTGGTCATTAAACCAATAATATCTTTACGATGTCGGGCAATAAATGGCATTGTATTGCCCTCAGAAAAAAGTTCTACTAGTTTTCTTGCAAGACTAATGGAAATTTCAGCTTCCTTTTGCAACAATTCTTCAGTTTTCCAGGCAAAATCTTCTGTTAGAATAGGGCTTATCGTGGAATTTAATAAGTTTTTTGGTGATAATGAAGTTATTTCAGGTGCACGCAATGATTCTCGTAATTGTAAAGTTGGTTTTCGGAGTGGGCGTACCTCATGTGATGTAGATCCAGATGCAATAACATTGTTATGACTTACTGAAGGCCTTTTAACTTTTGTACTCGTTTTTTTATTTTGATTCGCATTTTGTTGTAATAAGCGAGTAAGACCACCTGGCTCGGCTACAAATCGTTGATCCAACAAATTCAAGGGTCGTGTAAATCCCCGACTTGAAGAAACTCCAGGATCACTCCGAGCATCGGAGATACCCAATGAATTAAAATTTTCAGACTTTCCACTCTGAACGGAAATACTAGCAGAGTTTTGTTGACCTTGTATTTCGAAATCTTGAACAGTCCTCGAAGGCAGCTGCGTGCGAGTATCCAATTGATTCCTGGGTGTCTCAACATCTTGCTCTCGTTCTTCGTCGTCATAACAACAACAACAAAGCCATCGCAGCATTATTCCAAGATTGCAATGCAGTTGAAGCTTAGCGTTTCACTAAAAAAAAAAACCGACACTGCCGCACGCACGAATCAATCAGAAATGTGGATAATAGGCGCTTGTAGGCCACTTTCGTAGTGATTTCTGAAACGTTATCTGATTATATTTATCATTATATGTATACATAATTATCAGCTCACAGAGTGAGTCACATTAAACTTGAGTAAGTTACGATCGTTAAGTCATGCGCGCCTGCAAATGCAATCATTAGGAAAATAAACATACTTTGAGCAACTGTCGATTATATAGCACGCCCTTTGTTCTCTACCAAACGGACTATGAATTATCCCTTTGGTTTCATGAAGACGAAATTAAACAGTAATAAAAAGATAATATTACAATACTGCGTTTGCACGAAAACACGTTACAACATCCTGACAAGTTCAAGGCCAATTCGCTTGCGATCAATATCCACATTAACAATTTTTATCTCAACACGATCTCCTACCTGAAGCGCGACTCCGCGAGCATTTGATACATGCAACAAGCCATCAACTCTCACACCAATATCCACGAAACTTCCAAATGATGTGCAGTTGTTTACAGCACCTGTGAGCGTCATTCCCTTGGTGAGGCTCTCCATTTTGGTAACACCTTCTCGGAAAATTGGCATTTTGTATCCATCCTCTCTTAGATCATACCCTAAAGGCTTTGATAATCCTTCCAAGATAACTGCTAATTTATCTCTTGTGGTGCCAAACGACTCTGCAGAAGATAAAAGTCCTTCTTCTGCTTTCTTCATGCTTTTTATGAAGTCCACTGTTCCTATATTATCATCACGAAGACGCAAGTGTTTTATTATACGCCCAGCAATATGGTAAGATTCTGGATGAACGATAGTGCCATCTAATTTATTATCACCTCCAATAATTTTTAGAAAACCGGCGCACTGTTTGAAGGTAAGGGGACCAAGACCTTTTACCTTCAAGAGTTGATCACGCGTTTTGAAAGGCCGTTGAGCGATGATTTCATCGGCGCGTTTTTCAGATAATCCAGCAACATGACGAAGGAGGCATTGGGAGGCTGTGTTGACATCAACGCCAACAAAACTTACGCATTCGGAGACGACTTCTATGAGAGTTTCTTCAAGGCGCTTTTGGTTTATGTCGTGCTGGTACATTCCAATTCCGAGATGCTTGGGTTCAACTTTCACCAACTCAGAAAGAGGGTCCTGAATTCTTCTTGCAAGGGAAACTGTGAAGGAAGCAACAAAATTAAATAAATTCCATATATTTTGGATGAAATATAGCTCACCGGCACTAATTAAATTAGGATCAAGATCATCAAACTCTTTTATTGCTTCCTTACTGCATGAATAAATCGAGGCACCGCTTTCATTTACAATAGTGTAGGACACTTTTAAAGGCTTGAAGAAGTCTCGCGAGATCATATCAGTTATCCAGGATTCAGTTTCCCTGCATGCGGTGCCATTTCCAAGAGCAATTAGCGCACACCTTCACAAAACATCTTATTGAACCATAAAAAACCACATGGAAAGTATTACAGCATACCCATGTTCTAATAATAAATCCCTAAAAATCCTCTCCTGTTCCGCTAACTTCGAACCCTCCCAGTTACGGTGAGGATATACGATACTTGTCGCTAAAACTTCCCCTTTTCTAGAAATAACACCCAATTTACAACCATGTCCGAAACCAGGGTCCACGCCAAGAATTTTCCCTCGTTTTACAGGTGGCGCCAAAAGCATTTGTTTAAGATTCTTATTGAAAATGCTCAAGGAAGCTTTCTCA
The DNA here is from genome assembly GCA_027574925.1 of Ecitoglossa quadriceps. Lineage (NCBI taxonomy): Eukaryota > Metazoa > Arthropoda > Insecta > Coleoptera > Staphylinidae > Ecitoglossa > Ecitoglossa quadriceps. The sequence continues at coordinate 41,133 of JAODGC010016330.1, read as the reverse complement.
GCGAAAGATTTTAATTCAGCGCGTTTCATCCTTTTGAGCAGCGGAATTACTGTAATTGATATACTAATAAGAATAGATGATTTTGGGCAGTAATGGTTACAATTTACCAATATTATTGTAGCATTCTGTAGCGGCATCTTCAAAAATATCGGCGGTCTTACCCCTCGACGCAATTGAAAACTGTTTTCGAGCTTCATGATAAAAAGGTTTTGAAAAATCGTTGAAGATTAACGTAACATTAATATACTTTAAGTGCTCTGCTCGATTGATAGCCATTATCTAAATATAATTTAAAGTAATAACGCTAATTGTATTTTTAAAATTACCATCATTATACCTGGTGTGGTTTTAGGATTGATGTAGGATAACATTTATCGAAATAATCTTCAAAATTAGATGCTTCTTTCTTTGTTCTTGATTTACCTCGAACTGTTTCTGTCGAAGAAGTTGTATTTCGTTTGTTTATTTTCTTGGTTTTTAGCGTGCAGTGAGATTCTCTTCTCCTATGGTTTATCAAGCATTAAAGCACTGCATAGGTTGCGCATGCGCAAATTTGAATTCGGCGTATTAAACAAGATAATTCTTTTTTCGCAAACTTATTTAGGCGGTAGCAATTAATTATAAAGAAAGTAATAAACTTACATCTGTTGAATAAACTCCAAACATGAGGTGTTTGTTGAAATTTTCTTCGCCATAACTGCAATTACATGCTTTTGGACACTCTTGGTGTCGTCTAATCCTTTAACTTTTCCAATATATTTTGAATAAAATACTAAATTTCCTTGGAGAATTGACTCTGCTGGTTCTTCTAAAGTAATATGTATTTGTCGTTTTATTGAAGCTTCACCATTTACAGGTTTGAATGGAGCATACTATATTTAAAAATAAATATTATGTTCATTAAAAATATAATTTATACATTTGTACTTACAGTTTCCTCAAAAGCTTCTAAGCTTTTCACACTCAACAAACACTTCTGTAATGAGGGGGTCATCTTCCCCATAGCAGTAATTTTCTGATAGGCTGTCACAACTTTCTTTTGAAGCTCAGCAACTTCAACATACCTCTCCTTGACATCTCTCAAAGTATCTGCTGACATGAAGTCAACTTCACTCTTCCTGTACCTAGCAATGAATGGTATTGTATTGCCCTCTTTGATTAACTGAACAATGTTTTGAGCAGTTGATCTTTGAATATCAAACTCTTGTTGCAAAATTTCATAATCCTCCCATAAATGCTTAATATTTGAATGAGATGCTGTGGATTTTGTTTTATAGTTAGATGATGATTTTGGTTTTAGTTCAGCCTTCAAATATTTTATATCCCCAGATTTAATATATTCAATTGGTGTTCCATCAGGAACTGTTTGTTTTACACCTTTAGATACTTTACTATCAGTCTTGTGGAAAATTCTTCTTGGAGATAATTCTTGATGAATTTTGGTTAATGTATCTTTTTGTTTGGTAGTTTTTACTGCCGGAGTATTTTCTTCATCAGAGGATGGTGATAAATAAATGACTCTCAACCTCTTTCTACTAGGTTTCCTGGATTTATTTTCAGGTGAATGCCTACTACTTCTATTTTTACTGTCTTTATCCTCGTTATATCTACTTGAATGTGCATTATATTTTGAACACATTTGTTGAATTCCATCATCTGATAAGATTTCATAATCATTTTTACGTTTCTTAGTAAAGTTATCACGTTTATCCATTGTATTGATGAAACTAAACACACTTGTAAAAAACAGAATAAATATGTATATTTACCATCAATTTAATTAAATTAATTTAATGTTAAGTTGAACATGAAATCACAGTTGCAACATGCTCATGCATTTGTTACCTGTGATTGCCACCACACAGCTGTATTCTAATTAGATGAATTAACCTTAAAATGTGGAAGTTGTTATGACAACAAAGTGCAATTTTCGATATTGTTTTCGTTAGGTTTGCGGACAATTCTTCTAGAGAAATGACCTTATCAGGTTCTGACTCTTCTTCTGATGATGATCTGGAAAAGTTTAGGGAATCAGTGGATCAAGAGTTCCTTAGAGATGAATTGTATACTGAAAATTCAAAGAAAGGTTAATGTAGTACTACTATTTTCAACAACTATATTAATTTTAGTATAATAATAGTTACAGAGTGTCTGCTCAATGAAAATAAGAACAAGACTCTGCCATCGTTAAGACGAAATATTCATGAGGAAGATGAAGCATTAAACTTTTTCCGTGTCACTCCAGAATTCCAAAAATATGTTGCCAAACATTTGTCACTGAAACTTGAAAAAGAACTAAATGAGCTGGAAGATATGTCCAGCAATAAAGAAACTATACCTAGTTCTAATAAAAAGAGAAAAAGCAAAGGTGGTATCAAATTATTGCATTCATCTATTCACAAACTTAAAGTTCCAAAACTGAGTGATAGTAGTGTTTGTGACCACAATACAACCTTTATGAAAAAGCAAACTGATTTTGATGAAGATAATTTGGAAGCAAAGTGTAGACAAGTAGCTGTGAATGTTGATGATATTTTAAGTAAAAAAGATGTAAAGTTTTGGAGTAATTGATGTAAGATTTGTTATAAAAAGATTAGAAATGGTATTCTCACATATCAACTAAAACCGTTTGTATCAATAAATTATAATTAGATTGTTATAACGTTTTTTTTTTCATACGCCATGCCAGGTTCCTTGTATGGGTTTTAGAATGGAATTTTTAAAAAAATGTTTTACTAAATTTAGCATAAATTCACTTATATTTAAATAAAATACCTGTACTAGACTTATGCTTGCTCTTGAAGTTTTGCCTAGAGATTGTTAAGAATGTTCATTATCTTCGCGCGCCATGTGTTACATTTAAACCATGCGCCATTTTTTATTCTATTTCGTGATTGGTTATTCCGCGCGGCCGGTATGGCAGACATCTGCGGAGCGCTAAAATTGACATTTTGTACATCTCGTTGAGTGCATTGAGTGCATCAACGGCAGCGCACGCATTCTTCTTTCGGTTTTCGCTTTTTGTGATAGATTGTTAGAGAAAACAGTGCGCCCGAGTGAGTGCCTGGAGCAGCGGACGTACCTTACGAGTAAGTAGCCCTCGAGATCATCAAACGTAAAATTATTGTCCAAAAGAAGCACGGCGGGCAAATTCATATCCGTCGAACATAGCAAAGCTTCCGTTGGCCCCCTACGCGATTCGCACTTGGGTTTCGGGGTTAATGCAATTCCCAAAAAATAGTCGTTCTTCCCGCTTTCCAGTGACGTCCAGTGCTATTTTTCCGTGTCCCAAGCGCCCAACTTCGTCGAATTTACCTTGTTGTACGACCCTGCAGGTTAGGTTGTTGTGAATACACTACTGCAGTCTTTACCCGCGAACTACGTCGTTATTATTTCAATCGCTGAAATTCACACTGCCTGTTCTTTACATGTGAGTTTTAAGACTTCAAGATGATGATATTTGTTTGTTTTTTAGCATCACGCTGAGGGGAGTTGTGATGTATTTGGATCTGTAACGCAGCTGCAACTGAGTGAGTGAGAGTGTGAGTGTGTCCAGGGAGAAAGTCAACCCCAAATACCCGTATCATGACGACGTTGGCCAACCAAGCAGCAGCGCTGCTCGATTTCAACCAGAAGCTAGACATTGGTCTGCTGGACAGCATTGTGGTGAGCATGTACGCCGGAAAAGGCGAGACACAGCGCGTCGCACAAGACGTGCTTACCTCACTGAAAGATCATCCAGATGCGTGGACACGCGTGGATACAATCCTTGAGTACTCCACCAACCAGCAGACCAAGTACTATGCCTTGCAGATCTTGGAGCAAGTCATTAAGACGCGATGGAAAGTGTTGCCGCGCAATCAATGCGAGGGAATTAAGAAATACATCGTCGCTTTGATCATCAAAATTAGTTCAGATCCACAATCTTTGGAAGAAAATAAGACCTACATTAACAAATTGAACATGATTTTGGTACAAGTCCTTAAGAGAGAATGGCCGAAAAATTGGGAAAGTTTTATACCAGATATTGTTGGTGCCAGCAAAACCAATGAATCACTTTGTCAGAATAACATGATCATTCTTCAGTTGCTCAGTGAGGAGCTGTTTGATTTTTCATCTGGTCATCTAACACAAGCTAAAGCAAAGCATTTGAAGAATATCATGTGCGCTGAGTTCTCAGCAATTTTCCAGCTGTGCCAGTTTGTACTGGAGAATTCACAAAATCCGCTATTAGTTAACGTCACATTGGAAACGCTTCTGCGCTTTTTGAACTGGATCCCACTGGGTTACATCTTTGAGACAAAATTAGTCACGACGCTCATCGGGAAGTTCCTCCCGGTGCCTCTCTTCCGCAATGTGACGCTCAAGTGCCTCACGGAAATCGCCGGTCTTGGCGACTACGATCAGGTTATTTCTGAAATGTTTAACGATACCATGAAGCAGCTGGAGACGATGTTGCCACTTAGTACTGACATCCGCAACTCGTACGCAAGCGGACATGATCAGGAGCAGAATTTCATTCAGAATCTCGCGCTCTTTCTCTGCACTTACCTCAAGGTGCACAGTTGCACAGCAGAGGAGCAACACGTGCCTCTCGCCAACGCGCTGCAGTATCTTGTCCTTATTTCGAAAGTAGAGGAGATTGAAATTTTCAAGATTTGCTTAGAGTACTGGAACAGTCTAGCGTCGGATTTGTATAAAGTATGCAACTCCAAGTTTATGGTGCGACGTGCGTTGTATCATGAAGTGTTGCAACAGGTGCGATACATCATGATATCTCGCATGGCTAAACCCGAGGAGGTGTTGATTGTGGAGAATGATAATGGTGAAGTCGTTCGAGAGTTTATGAAAGACACAGATTCTATTAATCTGTATAAAAACATGCGTGAAACTTTGGTTTATCTGACACATTTGGACTACACCGATACAGAACGCATTATGACTGAGAAATTGCAGAATCAAGTCAATGGTACAGAATGGTCGTGGAAGAATTTGAACACTTTATGTTGGGCAATTGGAAGTATCTCTGGAGCGATGTATGAAGAAGACGAGAAACGATTTTTGGTCACTGTTATTAAGGACCTCTTAGGGCTGTGCGAACAAAAGCGTGGAAAAGATAACAAAGCTATCATTGCCTCTAATATTATGTATGTTGTGGGGCAATATCCACGGTTCTTACGTGCACATTGGAAATTTCTGAAGACTGTGGTCAACAAACTCTTCGAGTTTATGCACGAGACTCACGATGGTGTACAAGACATGGCTTGCGATACATTTATCAAAATTGCGCTCAAATGCCGTCGACATTTTGTCACTTCCCAAGTTGGCGAAGCATGTCCATTTATCGAAGAAATCCTTGCAACGATTTCGACAATTATTTGCGATCTGTCTGCTCAACAAGTCCATACATTCTACGAAGCAGTTGGGTACATGATTTCCGCGCAGGGCGATTCTCAGATTCAAGAAACTTTGATAGAAAAGTACATGATGCTGCCGAATCAGGTGTGGGATGACATTATTTGCCAGGCGAGCAAAAATGTGGACGTCTTGAAAGAAGTAGAGGTTGTGAAACAGCTCGCAAGCATTCTAAAAACGAACGTACGTGCCTGTAAAGCGTTGAATCATGCGTACGTTGTGCAGTTGGGGCGAATATACCTGGATATGTTGAATGTCTATAAAGTTATGTCCGAGAACATCACGCAAGCGATTGCTATTCATGGTGAAGCCGTCACGCGTCAGCCCCTTATCAAAGGCATGCGTGTAGTCAAGAAAGAGACGCTCAAGTTAATTGCTGATTGGATATCGCGTTCGAATGATAAAGTGATGGTACTGCAGAATTTCATTCCGCATTTGCTTGATGCTGTATTGTTGGATTATCAGAGAACGCATTTGCCTGCTGCGAGAGAGCCGGAAGTGTTAAGCGCGATGGCGACGATTGTTAACCGTTTGGAAAGTTTTATTACGACGCAAGTAAGTAAACACACCCTAAAAAATACAATAGGAAAAGATTATAATTCATATTTTTTAAGGTACCAACTATATTCGATGCTGTATTCGAATGCACCCTGGATATGATCAACAAAGATTTTGAAGAGTACCCAGAGCATCGAACAAACTTCTTCCTTTTACTGCAAGCTGTGAACAACCATTGTTTCCCTGCGTTTCTCACCATCCCCCCCGCACAGTTCAAGCTTGTCTTGGACAGCGTTATCTGGGCTTTCAAGCATACGATGCGCAATGTTGCCGACACCGGCCTGCAGATTCTCTTTAAACTGCTGCGAAACATTGAAGAGAACAAGCACGCGGCACCTGGGTTCTACCAGACTTACCTCACCGATATACTGCAGCATGTCTTCTCGGTGGTGACAGATACGTCGCACACAGCCGGTCTTGCCATGCACGCATCTATTCTTGCGTACATATTCTCGCTAGTTGAGATGGATCAGTTGGGATGCGAGCTACGACCAGGTACTGACAATGTGCTCTACATTAAAGAGTTCACTGCTTCGCTGCTCAAGACCGCCTTCCCGCATCTGACCGACAATCAGATCAAGATCACAGTGCAGGGCATGTTCAATCTCAATCGCGATACGACCGGATTCAAGGAGCATCTGAGAGATTTTCTTGTTCAAATTAGGGTAAATATTAATCAAATTTCATTAGTTCATTATTTGGTTGGTTGATTGGTATCCTGGGTATTTTTTTGTTCTCCAGGAGTATACTGGTGAAGATGATACAGATTTGTTCTTGGAAGAGCGGGAGAAAGCATTGCAAGAGGCACAGGCGCACAAGATGAAGATCCACATGGCTGTGCCTGGCATTCTTAATCCGCACGAGGTGCCCGAGGAGATGGAGGATTAACCTTCGTAGTGATGTGACGCAGAGGGAGTCAGAAGAGAAAGAGAAATGAAACACAACCACCTCGAACGTTTTGCCCCTGTTTTTGCCAGCACCCACCTTTCATGCAGTCGATGGATTCATAACTCTCCGCATAAGCCACCCTCGCCACCATTGAGAGTCAGCCCCCGACCACACGTAACGTCAGTACGTCCTACTTCATCCCATTGTGACAGCAACGATTGCGTGCGCCCACCGGCGGGCGCAAGATATTCTAATATTTTTATATTTGTATTTTGTAGCGTATCAAAACAGTATCAGGTGTGCGCGAATGAAAAATGAGAATGCGTTTTTGTTTTATTCTTGTTACACACAGGGTTCAGGTACCGCGGATAAATTAATTATAAAACAGCAGCCAGTAATTTAATCAGTGAGAGAAAGAAGCTTAATGAGCGTTTATAACGGCAGTTACATTAGATTTTCCTTTACTTTTGTTTTCATTAACGTTCAATTAACCATACTGGACGCGCAACGCAAGGGCGCTTTGCTTGTCCCAGTGCACTGGTATTTTTGGTTGTTATATGCGCGTACACGTTAGCGAAATGGAGCTTAGAAGCACCGAAAATTACGCGATCTCTAAATATACACTACTTGTACGGATAAATTGCGGACGGCTCAAGATGACGAGACGTGCATGTCCACACTTGAAAATTATCATCATACAGCATTTACACGTACACACAGAGAGAGGACAGTATAGGACAGTGCATAAGAATTGGAAATAGAATCAACGCGAAAAATTGTTAACTAGAGATGGATATGTCTGCAAATGTTTGGTTGTCGGCGTGTGAGTCGGATATACATGTCATGTTGAATGTTAATTACTAATTGCATAAGTATAGAAGTTGTATATGAAAGTGATTACGTTTTTGTTCCCTGATAAGTTGCTGATAATAATTAGTAATGTACGAGTCCTCTAGTTTAATGTGGCTCCAGCGCGTGAATGTGGAAGATGCGTTTTTATCGTACTTAATTAGCCGCCCCCGCCTTTCCCAGGACCAGCCAAAATTCAATCAAGTTAGATATCGTGACGGCGTGGCGGGCAGGAGGCACAGGACGCAAAACACATGTGACTTCGAATTTTCGATTAGGGCAGTAGTTCGTAGCGTTGCATTTAATTAACGTTCTTTTTGTAAATAGTTCCATTTGTCAGAGGTGACGCGGAGAGTGAGGTAGCGCGAGTTGTTTGAATATGTTTGAAAAGTAATTGTAACTAGCATCATCATTTTTACGATACTAACTTAGAACATTTTTAATAATCATTGTATTAAAATAAAAATCAGAATTAATATTCAGTTGAAAACGCTTAGTCCTAAATTAACCAAGTCAACAAACTAACAACACATTTTTATACAGAAATTGCAGGAAATAAAACAAATTGGTATATTACAAGTGCTGTATGGTTGTAATAATTTCTGTAATAGTTTTCTGCACTATTGTTTATGCATTTGATTTTTTCTTACATTTATGACCCAGCTGTTTGAGTCCTGTTCTAGCAGATTTAGTTTCTAATAAACAATTATCATCATAAATAATAGTGCGAGCGTTGTGCATGCAGACGCGCGAGTATTACCTATTTGAATTTCGAATCCTTCGACTTAAAGAATTTGATTATATGATAGTACTACGTTTCTTGTATAAATAGTTTATCGCTATTATTCTTAATGGAAGAGAGTGAAACAAAATGGATTATACATTCATTCAATGATTTATAATAATGTGAACGTTTATACATATATTTTAGAAATAAAACTTTAGAAGATATTGTTTGTTTATACTTCATTTTCCTTTATTATTAAACTATTGTCGGAAGGCTTTCATCGGTGTTTAAGCTTGGTAAAAGCTTAAGTGACCATAGTCGAGGACAATTCTTTGAGAAGAAGCAATTTTATTGTAATTCATAGACGTATTTCAAGTTTAAATAATCTTTTCACTTGTAATACATAGTACTTCTTTTTGAATGCTTCCAAATGCTTCAGTTTTACAAAAAATACTATGTTGTATTCACAATATTTCTCTTTATGTCTTTGTTCACTTGATTCATGATTAGAAGACATAATTATTCCACTTAAAAAAAGCAAAGATGCAAATGTGAAACTAAATTATCTCCTAAACGACATGAGAAAAATCGCCAATGCGAATAAATTAAGGATTTGCCTAATAAACCACCCAAAAAATGCAGATTCTATACACAGCACCGCACCAACCGCGGGCTAATTCACAGAGACGTAGATTTTTCACATTTACAGACATAAACTTCAACTTCATACTACACTTTAAATAGTGGTCACATCTTTGAACAATAAATTTGAATGTGATTTACTATTCTAGAAGTAGTTTTGTTTTGTGCGTCGATTTGTCGCTTGCACACATTACACAGGCCATGCCAACACACGAAATTATAATATTTGGCATTGAACAGCTCACAGGCACTGATGGCTTTAATCAAACAGTAGTTCAGTTCCTCAACTAGATAAAATACGACTACTTACTGCAACTAATCTTCCACACAATTTCCAGTTGTTCAAAATGCAATTCATGTCTTTAAATCCGCACGAATAAAATGTGTCAATAAAAGTCTTTCCTTATATTTGTTTGTAGTAAATCTTTTCTCTATATATATATATAAATATTCTGAAGTTTTCAACATTTTTAGTAATCCACCTCATTTTCAAATTCACCTACTTCTTCTCTCAAAAAAATAGGATAAAATTACTTACACTTGTATAAAATAAATAATCAAAAGCACTTTGACAAAAAAGTATCAAATCGCAAGGCATTACAACAAAAAAACAGAGAGATTTTTCCAATGTACAAGGTGCTTCTGACCCTCAGCCGCTAAAACCTAAACAGAATTACAAATTACATAAACATAGGTAAGTATAAAGATTTTGTGTGAATGTACAACATTTGGAACTCACCATTTCTGCAGAATTTTCACGCATAACCAAATAAAATTGAATGACTCCTAACTTCGTGCAAATTATATCAGTACAGTAAGTAAATTGAGTGCATTACTTAAAATCAAAGCGACACCCGACAAAATGTGCCTAAACCTGCATTAAGCTACCTACATTATGACTTAAATGCAAATTGGCACGATGCAAAACCAGATGTAGAACCGAAGTGGTCCCAAGCAGCAAAAGCCAATCAATGACCTTAGTTCAGCACATAAACAGCAAGACATGTTTTGCGAAGATTGAATATTCACCGGTAGTGTTGACTATTTATATGCGATTTTGCGAGGGGCGCATAGTAAATGGGCTTTCAAATAGTAAAAAAGTTCGCTATGCGTTTGTGAAAGATGACCACATCTTGGCAGTTATCAGTTATTTCTGTGTTTACATTGCGCAGAGTGCACGATACTCACTTAAGATTGTAGTTTGCACATAATCTCTAAAAAACTTTCAAAATTACGTTGTTACCGCATAATCGCAAGAGAACTAAATATCAGTATCAATCGCACCGATGTTGCATACTTGGACGCTTGCCATTATGGTATTGTACGCAATGTGCCAATCGGCTTACTTATACGTAATTAAGAATTGTAATTCCAATGTGTGCTTAATGGTGGGCGCGGCGTTAGTAAGACTTGTGCTGCTTCTTGCCGTTGACACGATTTTTGATCTCTTGGCTGACGAAGCCGTTGTTTACGCCGTTTGAGTAACATGCCTGATATGATTTGGCAATCTCAGTTTGCAGGTACGAACTGGTAAGTGATTTTGACGTGCCATTGGTTTCTTCGACTTGATTACCTTCTACAGGCTGAAGAAGTAACACGTTTATTTAACAATTTGATAAAAAGCGATGGAAATTGTCTTACCATGCAAAAACCTTGATTCTTTCTGATTGACAACTTCTTGCTGCCAGCGTATTTGGTTTTGTAGAAGTCCGAGAAGAGGAACAAGAACATCACTCCGTGCAATGATATCCACACCACAAAGCTCTTAGGGTAATTGCATTCAGTGAAGAGCAATTGCCATTGATGAGTGAAAATCATCACAAATTGTATCTGAAGCACAAAAGATAAGAAACAATTCCCCAACATAAATTAATCAACTTGCAATTTGGAAGCTAGTCAAATACTTCTTCCACCAGATGTACTTCTGGTACTCTGGTCCCATGGCAGATACCATGTAGTAGAAATACATCACAATATGCACGAACGTGTTGAGCAATGCAAAGAATGTACTATGACCACCTAAACATAAGAAAGGAAAGCGTAATACACCCAAATAAATCACTCAGAATAAGATTAGAAAGATAAAATCTTTGTTTTTTTTTATTACCCGGAGCAAACTTCATACCCATCCATACGGAGAACGGCATGCAACCATGATGAATGACGTGCAATGTCGACACATGACTGTTCTTCTTGCGCAGAATGAAGAAGAGCGTGTCGAAGAACTCAGTAAATTTGGAGATGTAATACCACCAGCATGTACTTGCCATCTATAAATATACCAAAGTAATTGCAAACAATCGAAAACCATATCGCACTCATCTAATAAATTTCATTAACTCCAATAAACCTACGCGCATTGCCATTGGATTTGTAGAATAATCAACAGGTTGACACCTGAAGCTGTAGCTACCCCACCATCCACTCATCAGGTACTAATAACAGAAAATTGACAATTTATAAAATCCGTGTTAGAATAAAAAATGCGATTTTAGTTTACCTCATAAAATATCCATGCGCTAAAAATCGTCTGGACAAGATTATACCCAATTAAAATGTTGCGCAAATTTAGAGGTTTGCGATTTTCCATTATCTTTGGTCCCAGTACCTTGGAAAAATACGCGTAAAACAAACAGATTCCCAGTGTAGGTAGAGGACTAGACATCATGGGCCACTCACTAACACGTGGATCTAAAAAGAAAATCAAAATACATGTTAGAAAAAAACACATTAAAAAGCTGTTACCTTGCTCAAATCATAAGAAACATATTGGTTGCCTTGATTAAATTATATAGCAAGTTTTATGAGAAGATGCATCAACCAAGAAGTTGACCAGTGACGTAAAGAAATTGTGCAACTTGTGTATATTGTTAGTATTATATTATACTCCAGGTAAATTTTGAACTGCTAACATTAAGAAGATAATCGGCATCCGTTCGACTTTTTGCACAAAAGCAAATTATTTGAAATTTGAAAACAGTGCTTCCCGTTAAATTAGCGGCATTTTAGTGCATCACATCCTTTAGCATTGCAACGTGCTGGAATGCAAATGACCCAAATAGAAAATCACGTCCCAGGTACTAGGGTACGCCGTGTGCATATTAAGACAAAGTTGTAGGTGGCACAAACACCTCATCGAAAAAGGTAACACTCAATTTTCGGCCACATCCGCTCAATTGAAATGAATTTACATGCAAGGAGCTAAGTCATCGCCGTTAAGCAAACGACTTGCAGAATACGTATAAAACACGCTACATGAACAAATAAGCAAAATACATTAAAAAGAAGTCATTTTCTGCACTTCGCTCCAATTTTTCGAAGATAAGCCGGTGCTTTTTTAATGGTTGGAGTAAAAAATTTCACCGCTGGAATGTGTCCTACCTTGCGTTTTCTTTTTGTCCGAGTACGATTCAATGATTTGCATAAACCGCGACGAAAGTCGACATTTTTGCGCGTAATGTTTGATCAATTTCGTCACGTGGTGCACCCGTACTCATGCGAAATTAAAAGCGAATTGATTTCACCGCCATTGAGACAGAAGTAACTCCAAATAAAATAACTAGGTATAAATTTGAAATACAGTGCATTGAAGTATTGAAGGACTGATTTAATTCGTACACGCTATGTCAATTTAATCCAATATATATAATTCTCCAATTTCATGAAAAACCCGTGTTGAGTGTTGTAGAACTCTCCTATGCGGGATAAAGTACAGGAGTAAAGATAAATGAAACATGGAAAAATGTTAAACCCATAAATTATTTTTTAAGCATGAGCAATAATGCAATACCATAAAATGTACTGTTATAAGAATGTGGTGGCATTACGAAATTTTGCTATTAAAACATAGTCGCGACATATTATAAATAAATTGCGACTGTGATGCAACAGACCAGATTTATTTGGGGGGTGGACGTAATTGCTTAACAGTTTTAAACTAGTATAAAGTAAAATTAATACCGAGGAAATTCTTTGATAATACCCCCGGCCAATAAATGCAATTAATTAAATGTACCCGTTTTAAATTGCAAAAATTTGCAAATTCAGTCAACGTAAGTACAGTGCAGTAATTTTTAATTATATAATATGTAACGCAATTTCTTTCGGCAATAAATAAACCCACCAAAGGGTTTCCCCCCAACATTTTATGTGTGCGGCCGTGTACATCTACGTCTCAGGACAATTTTCGCAGCTTTCTCATCATTGCACAACCTTCGCAAGCACGGTGTCCAAACACGAAAGTCGCGCCAAAAGGAATTTCATTTCACCTCGTTCACAACGCAACAAAAGCAAAAAATGTTACTCAAGAAAGACTACCCAACTGTCGCAGATGTCCGCAATAATGTCAACAATGAAGTTAATAATTTACTAATTACATCCCACATCCAAAACCACACAAAACCCAAAAAGAAATCAAATTAATCACTTTAGATTTCTTCAAAGTCAGAATCACCTGCAAATCTTCAGATGTATTAATGAACATACATTTTCTTATATTTCAAATATATAACTGTAGGTGAATGTAAGTCGCGCAAATATCTCTGCTTGAATTGAGAAGCAATTATGAAGAAATTGAGAAAATTAATGCCAGAAATGCAGCTGCGAAGCGGCAATGAATCGACATTGTTGCATAATCGGCTCACGTACAGAAAGGGGTGTGACTAGTGATGATAGAGCAACATCTAACCACATCAGTAACCAGGTAATATGCAAAAATCCAAACGAGTTTTGATTCACAAGAATATTGAACGCAATTGCAATAGAGCGTACAATGTTATAGCTTGAAACTAGCAATTTATGAGTTTTCGAAATGTGAAGGAAGGTTAGTTACAAACTAATGATGTCAAGTTATGTTTGGAATTTTACTGACTTGCAACTGGGTGGCACTTTCGGTATTATTAATGAGTCATCGCCATCAAAAACCATCATTATCTTTGAGTGGTGTTGGAAATAAAATTTGAGCAAACTTAATAAACTTGTTGTTCCAAGTGACTAATGACTTAATCAAATCCTCTAAGTCTATGAGTGAATGCGATATGCTTATTAATCCTTTTAATGTTTTAATTTTAGTGATCTCATTAGGAAGAAAATATTTTCAGAAAAAGTATTCCACCAGCACGACTTAAGGTTAATGAGAAATCTTCCTCACTACACACCAGTAGTGAAATAAGGTGAAATAAATATCTCGCACCCGTGATACATGCACCGTCCAAATGGTAGTCCGGTCCTCGTAGCTTACATAATCCGCTTTCGTTGGTGGTCAACCTTTGTGACTGGCGACGTTTACTGGTTTCTTTGCAAGCAGCAATTTCATATAATCCAGCAATAACAAAGGAAAACACACCGAGCTTGTGTTCTTGTTGGATGACTTACGCTTCGAGCAATTCGCAAATATTTCCCAGTGATCAAGTGAAAGTGAATATATTTACGAGGCCCGAAAAAAATTAATCGATCGCGGAACTTCATTCATCCACGCCCAACATATTATTATAAAATATCATTCACGATTTAGTTTTGGTATTAGATGACCAACTTTGAGTATTCTAAAGAAGTATTAAATAATAGCTGCTCTCATTTTCATTCTTAAATCTGAATTAAAACTAAAACTGAAAAAAATATCAAGATTAAATAAAAATTTTCTTTAAAACAACGTGTAGGATGATTAATTTAAATCCTGTTTTATATCTCAAGTTGTCACTTTTCATAAAGGAAGTTGCGCAAATTGTGTTTCATTCTCCCACTCATTTAGCAGAGTGTTCTGGGACGTAGGTAGGAATACAACTGGATTAATTTGAGTTTACCTGGCATGTAACTAAACTTAAAATTTAAAATTCAATTACCCAATTAAGTAGAGAGTAAACTAAAGTTTAAACTAATAAGAACGCCACAAATACAAAAATGAATTATCAACTTTGATCACCCAAAAAGGCAAGAATTCGGGTTCCCTCCTATTTCGATTTAAAAAGATATTAATAATTTATGAGAAAAAAAGTCTCAAGCAAAGTCTAGACCTAAAATGTTTCCCAATTTTATAGTGTCATCATTATCCTCCTTATAAGACAACATCTCCCAATCGTTTACCCTTACTTCATTGCTTCAACCCCAAGAACGTTAATGAGTGTAAACTGTCCGTGGCTAAACGATTAGTATCGGTTTTGAGTACGATGAGAATGTTGTTCGTGACATTGCACAAATCCACCTCCTTCAAAAACGTCATCAACACAGTGACTTAATTTGTATATCTTTTGTAAGCCAACAAACATGAACAGTCGCAGAAAACATACCAAGCATGGCTCAATATGATCCGGCATTATCAATGCCTATGCCTGATCAATATTATAGTTAAAATTAAAGAACTAAGTTCAAGTTTAAATATTTTCATGCATCGATGAAGAACTTACCACTTTTATTCTCCAATATGTCATGGTATGTGTCGATGATTTCAGTTACAAGATGCGCCATATTCCTTTTGATTTGTGTCGCTCACAATATAGATAAATCTGTAACAAATACACAAATTTGTGTTACTTATTAGAATATACAGGATGATATGCTGACGGTATTGTCATTACCATGTTTATTCATTGTAGGTTTTTGAATTGATAAAACTGATCTACGCTTGTATATCAACGGAAATCATTTTTAAATTGTTTCCGTCTATGCGTGAATAATTGAATAAAATGCGAAAATCACTTTATGGTTGCATTGATACCAATTTCAATTCAATAATATATCAATTGAAGTAAAAATAATATCTTCTTAAATCTGGAAGTACTTTAATAGATGTAAAGTTGTTCACTTGATTGCATTAATTGCAGAGCAAGTCGCATTACTCGTAAGTGATTTTTGCACTGATGCTTTGCTAAGGTTTGCAGTTGGAAACTGTGTCACGGTGCAAAGCGAGTAACAAGTACGTTGCGAATGCAAATTACAGGTTTCTCGACGAAGGCAAGTGTATATTTGAAGACAAATTAGAAAAATTCGTATATAGTTAAGCTAAAGTATGAAGAATTAATCACTCACAATAAATTACTTTGTATACTTTGCTTTCCACAATCAGTCAATATCCTGAGAACAAGGTGTGAAATTTATTTTGTAATTATATTCGCTCGTTGTTTCTAGATTGTTCGTAATTTCCAAAATTCATTGGAATAAATTGTATCCACTTCAATAAATCCAGAGTAAACTTAATCAAAATTCATTTAAACGAGATTATAAACCAACAGGAACCCTATTCAAATCCATATGTTATTAATCATCAAATCTTTCATGCTTCAGTGCCTCCTCGACGTTTTAATCACATTTATCAAACAAACCCACACCAATTCAGCACATGATTAGATCTCGATCCAATTACACTCGAGGAAAACAATAACTAAACTCTAAAAACTGGATTTACTCTTCTCTTCATTTATTTCCCTTTAGGTCTTCAACATATCTAAGGCCACAAGTGCACAAATCGTGAAGTGAATTACTTCAAAAAAATTTCATCTTTAGCACAATGTGACAACATTAATTACCCTTGAAGAACAAAAACAGTTGTTATCCATCAAAATTCGATTCTAATGTGAAAGTTACATGTTCGATTGTTGAATCTGTGAATTAACCATTTGTTTTAGAATCCTATAAAATGTTTTATTTTCATTGTGGCAATAAAATCAATCCTGGATTGCATTTATAATGATAGGATCAATTTGAAATGAATATTAGTAATAACTTTAAGTGTCAGCACTAATTACATCTTTTACTTATATTGACTTAGTAATGAAATTCTTGCTGATTAGTTTTTCCGATTAACTCAATATTCCTTTGTTTTCTAAGTTGTAAAAATTATTAAGCTGATTAATTTCACGTGTTTAACTTTACTTCAAACCTTAACTAACAACTTTCTATAGCAATTCTTTACATTTTGCAATATTCCAGCGAAACTAAAGGCCTTAATGGTCATTATAATAAAAAATACGAATAGATTATTTATTATTAGATGTAAAATGATTGCAAAACATTTTATTCTTAATAAATCCAACAACTAAGCTATTGTTATTGAGAAATGTTAATAACAACGGCACCTCGTGCGACTGTGAATTTGTCCTCATACACAAATCGAAAATAGTGTTGCAATAGTCTTGACTTATGAGCAAATACTTGACAAACTCCTCCAAAATAAAAATGATAAAGTACGCAAAATAAATGTGAATGAAGAATTTAAGTTGACATCAACTTCGGTAACTGGATGTTATGCATATTTTGTAATTACCTTGAAGAATCTTGCAACTACCGAGGAACTAAAAGTAACCTCATTGCCAAATTGGTTGTTATAATATTAATCTACAAATTATTTATGTTTCATTATGTAAATCGCGGTAATGGTCGAATTATTCGTTATATAACGTCAGCTGACCTTAAATATTTCTTTAGTGTGTCAACGTTTGATTTGAATTGAATTGCTAATGAATCGATGGAAGGAAAATTTGACGAACGAGCTTACAAGGTGGACGGAAATATAAATCTTATATTGAGATATTTAAATGCAATGAATTGATTACTTATCATGTGTTCCTTTACCTTATTTGCGATATAAACTTCCAAAGAAATAAATAAACTCAGTGATAAAATTGAGATTAATTAAGAAGAAATTAGATGATGGTTGTAGTAGACGGATGTTTATTCCACAATTGGGTCTACACTTCATGCCTGTCGAATTCAAACTGCGTGTGTGCCCACCTAACTTCCAGTACTTATAAGTAAAGTACACATCGTATCAATCGGTAAAAATGTGCGATAACAAAGGGCGGATGTCTCGCAAATCAAATTGTGTTTTGAACAATTACACGTTGTTGACGTAGAGAGTAATTAAGATTCAGAATAATTAGTGCTTTCCCAAAAATGCAAATACATAAGCTTTAATTTTTTCCTTGTATTCACTATTTTAACAATGTAAACAACTGTCCATTATAAAAAGGACCATAAAAGCAATAAATTAACCATGAAGTATAAACCGTATTAAAATTTCATTTGAATCGTAGGAATGTAAACAAGGAAATTCTCAAAGTTAGACAGAAAATGCAAAATATTAACAATCTCATTGTTTCAATCACACGGAGTAATTCTTCATGAATAAAACACAAATTAAACTTCGCTTTAACAAACAGAAACTTGACTACAAAAAACATAAAAGTTGCAATGTCGCTACATTGCTTACAATATATTTAAGGACATTCCCATCTATTTTTAATTTGCGGAAAGGACTAAAAACGGTGTTAACGTGACAAGCAGCAGTGATGCAAAGTGCAAAAAAGTGGAAAACACATAGAAAAGGCGAACACACCTCGATGCATGCAGCTGATATATTCAGTACGCCTGTTTACTTTCCACGAAAAACAAATAATCCTAGGAAAATAACAGAATGCAAAACAAGTTTAATTCTATGCTAGTGTATAGATACTAAGCTTGTCGCAACATTAAATATTGATCTGTATGTTTAATGTTGCGACAAACAGGCAAGTGGTGTCAAGTTGGAAAGCCAAGAATTTAATATCACTGGACTAGTTTAAATTATCCTTGTTTATATCGCAATTCCACCGAAGAATGAACGACATCTAATTTTATTTTAGTGTTTTATTTTTACAAAGGTAGATAACCGCTGTGTTTTCCGGTATTAGATAATGATTTGCCTAAATGTTACTAGAATTATCTAAATTTAAAGCAGATTAATCCTCATATCTTGCCAATATGACATGAAAATGTGACCTTTGCAATACTAATGTCATAATTAGCGATTTGGCTTGATTTGAAAAAAGTGTGTGCAAAATTCTTCGTACGTTTATCTCATGCCAATGATTAAAATACCATCACAATTCCATCAATTAATTTTAATCGAAGCCAATCCATTCCCATCTCTTACGGTCACAGCAAGTTTTATAAACCGCATGTACGACGCATTGTGACACTGTACATATTCCGAACAAAAGCGAATTTGCTAGTTGCACAGCCATATACTTATCCATTTTCAACAGTTTTTCCACAGGCCATCACATTACTTCTTTCGTAAGCAGACGCAACGATGCACTTTGGAGAATGCTCACCACTTATTAGGATGCTATGTGATTTGTTTTTTCTTTTTTACATATTTATGCGCTTAATTCCTCGAATCCTTGTTTGCAGGGAATTACAATTGCAGATTGGATTTTGCCATTGGGCATGTTACGTCTGCAGGTTGTGGAGAGACAATTGGAGGTGAAATGAAACGAGGAAATGACGCCGAATGAATGAAATTAGGCGAAAAAAGAACTTTAATTAAAGAAAAGGGTATTGAAATTGTCCAGGAAACAATGGGCGATTGTCTGGACATTTTTTAGGTTGACAATTAAGTTGATTAACCTTATTTGAAAAGGCCATAAAGCAATTTGTTAAAAATCTCATATACACAAAAGCATTCGTCGCAATGAAAACTGAGAATTAATTAATTTTACTACTAGAGCTACACATATGAAATTATAATCGCAATTAAATGAGACAAACGAAAAATCAAAGCGCGCAAAAACATCCTACAGCTCTAATTTCCTGAATTTATACAAAGCACAATACAGACAATACGTAAACTCACCTAAACCCTGACATTATGGCAACACGCCGCATTTGGAAACGTCTAAGAAAGACAACAGTCTTGCATAACAAGACTCATCTACTTATCATAGACTACCTGTCCGTTTTAGGAAACGCCGTAAATTCCCGTAGCACCACGACAGTGGACCTTGACCTAAATTTCACACCACAATTCTCACAGAAAGCTGAACTCCCAACTCAAACCACACTAAATAAAGTAAAAATCATTCCTGCCTAAATCTACTCTGCTACTAATTGTCTCTACAAAAATCCCCCGAAACATCTTCAAGCACATGACTAATTGGAAAGTAAACGAATAAAGTTGTCATTGGCAATGAATCAAATTCAATTCTTACTCACAACAGTGATACTCTGAGAGATAAGAGAAGTGATAGAAGAATAATTTAATAGCAAGGTATTGAACAATCAAGCAGCGCTCGTACGGTAAGTGTATATCTAAGCCAATGGTGATTCTCCGATAAGATAAGAACTTTCTATGAATTCATGTTGGAAAGGATTACTTGTAAATTGTTACTAGTTGCGTCAATATAATATAAGTGAAACATATAGGTGTGAAATATGTAGACACTAGAGTATTTAGTTTTAATAAAGAATTAATCATCAGGCGCATCAGTATTAGTTTCCTAGGATTTTCTTAATGTCATCGATTTGAAATTAATAAATACAATTCACACCACTAATCTACTAAAAGTATTTTAAAGTATTAGGAAATAATCTGAAATTTTGACGATGAATCTTTACAAAGAACAATGTTTTCTCTCTAAGCCCGAAAGATTGGTGAGGGAATGTACATCAATTTCCACATCAGTTGTAGTGGCATGCTAGGGATGGCATAGGATCTGGCGTGCTGATTAAACACGTTCCAATTGTTCCGAAATCAATACACCTGTCACCAGCATGCTGTTGGTTCCGCCGCTTCCAAAGTGTTGGCAATGCATCGATGGCTATTATGCTCATGACACATTTTCACACATTTCGAATTCTGACGTTTAAATTGAATTCTGTACTTGTACTCTTCGGTACAGAATTCAATTATCACGGCAAAAACAATGGCAACAATTGCGAAGCAATTTTTACCATGCAATTATTCACAACGCGCGAAAATACAATTGTTGCTTACTTTACCAAACAAATATCATGATACGCTAAACTAAGAGCTTAATTATACTGAATAGCACACGTGACACACACGTTATTTTACGAACAGCTGAAAATCAATGGAAGGATCAAGTGGTGGCACCAAATTCAGCTTAATTATTATAAGTGTGATGAAGATATAAATCGTAATTTGTTTTTAATGTCCGCTAGTTTCTTTTAAAATTAAATGAGTAAATGATCAAATTACTACCGAGATTTATGTCAAAAGAAAATTATATTATCGATTTCCATGAACTTTTCTTAACTTTAACAAGGCCAAATTCCATTCTAATAAAAATAAATTAAGTAAAATGATCATAATTTGCATTATGATTTCTACATCAATTTCAAAGTACAAGCCCATTATTTTCTGCTTGTTAACAATCAATAATTAGTTACAAATTAATACAAATTTAATGATAGGGAAAACAATAGCGTGTATAAATTTATTAAACCGGCCTTCAGTTGAGTTTCAATTACTCCAAAGGAATCTAATCCTGGTAATTATTAGATAATGGTGCAATTTGTGCAATAGAAAATATCCTCAACCTTCCGGATTATGCTTAAGAACTCTTGAAATTGTAATAAAATATGCTACAAATGTAACATTTTAATGTACGCCTTATGTGTTTCTCGCAATAATTCGAAATCGATTCCATCACGAGCAAATTGCCCAAAAGAGAAAAGTAAAATATACCGGACGAAAGCGAGTCGGATGCATTCTCAAAAAGTGTGTTATGCGAATAACCTGCATAGGCAGCAAATTGCAACGAACAAGCTTGTCAGAAAGTTACGATGCACATTGGAGGTGCACGGTACGGTACTTGCTACATATGCAAGTGCTACAGATGATGAGGAAATGCATGCTACGGATAACATAATGTGAAATAACATTTGGAAGGATGCTGCGCATACGACGCTTCATTCAAGAAATAAACCAGCTCATTGTTAATACAAATATGAGTGCAATCTTCACTCTCAGTATGAAGAAGAAATTTTATGTTGGTGAGTATAAGTGAGGAAATTGGTTTGCATTGAGAAAGCAGACTAGAAATAAATCAGTGTGAATACTAAAGCATTAGTTTTATCAATGCATGAACAATGAATAGTAGAGTATTGAATTATATGCAATTTGTTTGCATTGGGTTACATGAGAGATGTGGTGTTGCATGCTTAACTGGGCTACCATTGGCATACGATTGTGTATTATTGTATTATGTTGCGTTGATAAGTATTACTGCTTATGAAAGTTGCAATGTGCAAATCATGTATTGAATTAGTGGTTCTAATGGTATATGATAAGGTATGGATTTGTCTTTGAAGAGAGTAACTTAGATGTTGTGTGTTCGGTGGTGGAATGTCGACTGTCATACAGTTTCCAGGATTCGCGGCCATTAGACCGTGGTGTCATCGTGGCGCTCACATCGGCGGAGTAGAGTTCGCGACTTATCGCGCGACCTCGCGGATTCCGCGAGTGGGCGGTGTAATTAAATTCAAACAAATAGCAATTATTGTTCTGAATAAATATTTCAACACACTTTCGGCTATGCCCTCAATTAATTTTGCGAAAATTGAAAATAACCATTATTAACAATTAATTAACAATTTTCCTAACAATTGATTTCAAATATTCCCAAACACAATTTACCTATTAAACTCATAATAAATACATACATTATGTATAAGTAGACTAATTGAATCAAACTCAACCATATCGTAAAGCTGAGAAAATCCATTACAAATATTAATCACACAGCATAAAGTAAACAAAAACAAAACGCCAACTAAGCAACGATCCATAATATCCCCGAAATTATTAAATAAAAATATGTGCTTAATAATGTTCTAATGGATTTAATAGATCCTGTACATCGTGTATTACACGATGTACATTGGCACGATGACGTTGGAAACATTCCACTTTTTTCCGCTCACGCATGCAAATACCTAATATGTAAAAAGTCAATATTAGCAGCAATTTAGTGCTGTTGTCACTTTATGCTCACAACATGTGGATTTCATTCGTAGGCGTGTTATACAAATTTACAAGTCATCGACAAACGCAGACAATACTGTACGAAATACAACTTTCAGTACTCACCTGTAAAAAAAAAACACAAAACTACCCAAGCAAGCATACATCTATCGCCAATGCCAACCAAACCAGCTGCCATGGACTCTAAACTCACACAGACCAATGAATGACACGTGTATCCAGTACTCATTATAGCAATAGGTAATTAGCGTCTTTCCTAAATGACCACAACGCACTACGCAATGCATACTCCAAACACTGCGATTAAAAAAAGAAGTTGACCTTGCAATGGTTGGATAAATGGTCATATTTTTCGTCAAATTTTGTAACCAGTATTTCAATACTGTTTGATTCACCAAGTTACAAGAGTTGTGGGTGAAAAGGTATTCCAGCTAATTAAATTTCCACCTATTGATTTATTGGTGTTTGATTTGGATTTCTTTTGAGTTATACTTGAATAACAAATGAAATTGTTTTCATTTGTTATTCGTGGTTTTAAATTGAATGGTATTTGTTGAAAGTGCGTGAAAATCAGGAAGAAACTCAACTTCCTTTCCTTCCCACTTGACTATGATCGATATTCAACTTATTCTTTCTTTTCTCTATGTTGATTGGATGCCAGCACGTGCTGCATTCCATCGTGTTTCACTATTTGCAACATTATTAGCCTACTATGAAGGTTTAACCCACTGAGTAATTTTCATAATCGTGCATCGCTTCGATTCTAGGGCAATGTGCTCGCACAGTGCACAATCGATGCTCCAACAAATTTTGTGTTCTACCGTCATGGAATTCAAACCGGTCATAGAAGTAACATTCTAAACAAGTGAAACAAACGAAACATTCACTCGCGTATCAAACTAAAGAAGAGTATTGTACTTACCTAATAGGAAATCACTCCTCAACGGTGGTGCCCCTTTTCCAGGTACAAATCTGATTAGTGACTCGCACAAGTCCAAGTAATCACAGCATCCCTTCAATGGGACTGTGGCATTGTTGCGTTAAGTTCCTTGGGCTCAAGCCATGTGCACTGAACTTGGGTTTCCCGTTGAACGCGCCGCTTCTGCGGAGGAAAACTATCGGAAGGAATTCGCAGGTTGTATTGCAACAGGGTCGGCGGGCTAGCAAAGACAAGGCGTGTCGTGTATCGCGCGCGGTGTGGCGGTGGCAAACGCGCCTGTTTTTATCGACTTACGGCGGCAGTTACGGGAGCGGTTCTGCTGGCGCATCCGAGTCACAGCTACGGCGAATCGACTGGCGTAAGACGGGCGGCGCGTATTGGTTATGTGTGCGCTGCGCCGCGCATTTATAAGCAGCGAGCAAGTTCGACTTCAGACGAGCAAAGGCGAAGAATAAACAAGATTTTTTTAGTTGCGGCAATACGTTGATTTACAAAGAAAACATTAGAATGACTGTCGCACAATGTAAATATATTATTAATGGTTTAAGAAATATAGGAGGAAAGTCCATGGAAAGTGACACCCGTATTGTTCTTCTTGTACTGTCTTGTACAAGTTCATTCTTGCAGATCGAAGATGTGTACTACTTGTTGTCTATGTTAAATGTTGATTCAGTCATATTGATATAACTAAAAATTAGAAAAAGGAAATAATTTTTTTTTAATTAGAATAATTTGTAAATTTTAATGAAACAAATAATTATATTTATTCTTAGTAGTAATTTAAGTATCTAGCATTTAAAAAAAAAACATTAATTTTATTTACGTTCTTCCACTATATGCAACTAGTAATGCATAGCATCCAAATAATTTTCACGACAATTTCGTTAATTTCCAAAAAAACGTTTTATTGTTTTAACATCTGAACAACTTCTACTTGGTAAAACATTTAGCAAAATTATGTTTGTTGATACCAAATAGATTTTCATGTGGTTTCAAGTTTTTTGTTGACTTTGCTTAAAGTATCATCGTTATTTGCGTCATTTAATATTTAATATCCTTTATTTGAATAAAGCAAAAAAAAACTAATACAAATCAAATTTAAATGTTACTCTACAAGAATTTTGAAGTAAAATTAATGTTTAATTTATCTATTTATTGCTTTTATACACAACTTATTTACGAATTATACATGTCCAGTATTATTAAAATATATTTATTTCAACATAAATTTTAAATATTCGTTTTGTACAAAAAAAAAAACGCATATTGTAATGCGTTATTCCAAAAATGGCAGTGAAAATCATTGTCGTTATGAAAAGCATTGCCAGGTGCTGCTATTACAATAATCGTAAATAAATAAATCATAATGATGCAGGCTTGGTCCACCATATAAACAATAAACCAAGAACTAAATATTACAGATAATTTCAATAAACAGTGTTCAGTGTCAATTATTACGTAAATTGTAAAAATATTCAGCAACTAACTTATACTCAACTTAAGTATACTTTACACTAGTTTAAGTCATTAATATATAGATTCATCTATATCGGGCCTGTATGCATTTGTCTTTAATTAACATTATTACCTAGCAATATTACTCACTTTGAATCTTTTTGTTAGAAAGGTTCCGCGTCGCTGTGTATTGAATCACAGAATATTATATTCAATAAATTGATAGTGATACTATTCGCATTCGTTTTTCTTCTAGAAAGGTAAACAATTATGTTTCCATAAAGTCTTATTTATTCGTATATAAGCTTGGTATTTGAATATAACATTTTTTTGTCATTTGGGTTGCCTATATACACGCAGGAAATGTCTTTGTGTGTACAATATCAAGATTGCAATCGCCTTGGTTTATTGAAATGTTTAGGTTTTTTACTTTCGATCGATGAAGGCACGATTTCTGAGTTCGTTGTTGGAAGATGTGTAGCTCTTCTTAATGCCATTTTCGTGCGACGTCGTCTCATAGAGGTCTGTTTGCACTGGGAAGCAAATACCGATCGTCTTTGCAGAGAATGACTTGCTCATGCCGTTGGTCTACAAAACAACAATATGTTCCATTAATAAACATAATACAGAAAAGTATCATCTGTCACGTGGACTGTGATAAGTGTGGTTTCAGGTTGAAATGTTTTACGACCACTCTAAAACCAGCAATGTTTATGAATTTTATCAATTTAGAGATGACGATGATGTTAATTTAATTTATGTGATGATTAAATCACACTAAATGTTGTTTATGTGCATTTTCAGAATTCGGGAGACATTAAAATGTCGATGATAAGTTATGCAACTTTATTCGCTTTTATTTCAAGGCAACTAAAACTCTTCGGATGTAGTTTTTTTTGCTGTGATACTTTGCAGTCAAATTCACCAGTCAAGTTTTCAACAATGTGATGCAAAACAAGTATAAATCCGGTTTTCCCTAATTGCAAATTTCGGGCTTTTGTAAACAGTCCTGCTGCTTGTGGATGGCAGCAGGTGGTAAGGTGCGATATGGATTTCAAAATATCCAAACCCATATAAAAAACCTCCACAATTTGCATAATCGCATTAAATGTCGAAGTTCTAGAAAGATATTTGGCGTCCCTGACAAAAAATTCCATGGTTCTTTGACTCTCTGCTCATGAGCAATCCGAAATTGTGAGCGTTGAGATTGATCAACTCAGTCTTCACACGAGAAAATCGCAAATAATGGTTTTGTTGATCATGTTTCAGGGTGTTTGGGTTTTACCACACTCGAGTTATTCACCTGCGCTCGTTGCTTTTCCGCCTCCGACGCGGTCTTCTTGTCGGCCTTGGTGTACGTACGCTTATAGAAGCTGCTGAAGAGGATGTAGAACATCAATGCATGTCCGCCAATCCACCACACGAATGCCTTTGGATAACTACAGTCGATGAAGAGCAGCTGGAATGCATGTACCATCACAGCAACAAATTGGACCTGAAAGAAGAATTAACCAAGAAAACCCTTTCTTAATGCCATCGTGTATCAATTGAAGATGTTTCGTACCATTTGAAGAGTCGTCAAATATTTCTTCCACCACAAGTACTTCTGGTACTGTGGGCCAAGAGCGGCGACGAGGTAGTACGAGTACATAATGATGTGGACGAAAGTGTTGAGGAAACCGAAGAAGGACGAATGGCCACCAGGCGTAAACTTGATACCGAACCACACGGACATGGGCATCACGCCATGGTGGATCACGTGAAGTGTGCTAATGTGGTCGTTTTTCTTGCGAAGCACAAAGAAAAACTACGAGAGACACAAAAATAAAGACATACATCAATGTATCCATTTCAATAACAACGTTTTATTGACCATTTTAATTTGCTTCTAGTGATGAATGTTCAGAAAAAGAAGAAACGCTTACCGTATCGAAGAATTCGGTGAATTTTGAGAAGAAATACCACCAGCAACCATGAGCCATCTGCAAAATACTATTCCCTTAATTCCATGATTTCACAAGTTTCAAAAAATTAGCAAAATGAAATAGTGGAATATTCAAAACTCTTTCGATGTGAACACAGCAAAATTCTCTATTCTGTATAGTACCTACCAAGAATATTAACAGTAAATTTGCATGCATCCTAGACTAATTATTTTTGGGGATATTAAGTAGTACCAAGCGAGTTTGCTAACCTAATCAACTCACCCATCGTTAAACTCATTGAAATAACTATTATTAGTAGAATATGGTTTTTGTTATTTCTTTGTGGTTCGTGGTAAAAAAAAATTAAATTGGCAGGCAATTAAAATGGTACTTTTGGTGTCAGCTTCCTTCGTGTGTATTTCAATTGATGTTAAAACCACAAATTCTTGCCTACCTCAGAAAAGAAATCCGTCAATGTCAGACGCAACTCAAAACGCCTCAAGCACTAGGTCAAAGACGAACGCAAAATGCACCTTCAATCAACTTGATTTGCTTTTTTCTCTTTCTGACTATGCGTCTACTCACTTATTAATCCTGATGACCGATCTATATTTGCATTGAAATCAACGCAAAAAATGATGAATCTTCAAGTATTTAATTATGACTTGCAATACTATCTTAATTAATTACAGATGGAGAATTTTTTGTTATAAATATAATCAATAATGAGTCATGATATTATTTCAATTACTCATGCACACATTAAATCATTGCAAATATAATGTTTGAATATCAGGTCAATAAAATGCAGAAATAAGCAAAAATGCTTATGGTTATACATTCTGGTATGGTGTTGGCAACGAGTCGCTAGATTATGAGTTCAAATTCTGCAAACACCTCCATTGGGAGTGGTGAAGTTGAAATCAAGATGAGTTGTCTGCCTCCTCCCAAACAAATGATCCAGCTACTGAGTGGTTAGTAATGAGAGGTCAAGTACGGCCTATGACCAGTATGGGTCACAATCATACACAACAAAAATTATAAGAATAAGGAGCTAATTTTCCCAAGGAAAATGATTTAGAATCAAAAATAAGGTTAAGATGGCAGATTATGAGGTCAAATCCTGCAAACACCTCCATTGGGAGTGGTGAAGTTGAAATCAAGGTGAGTTGTCTGCCTCCTCCCAAACAAATGATCCAGCTACTGAGTGGTTAGTAATGAGAGGTCAAGTACGGCCTATGA